>QVOA01010382.1:0-90343 GCA_014825685.1 Pseudomyrmex cubaensis | reverse complement strand
TGCGATATATATCGAAATGCGATATATATCGAAATGCGATATATATCGATATGCGATATATATATCGATATGCGATATTATGATGTTTGTATAAAAAAATCTTATTCCTGCTCAAAACTCTACTTAGTATAATGGTACTACGTACTATTGCAACAAAAATATTTTGTATCGACGCGATCTACGTTAAATCCATTGTGACAGATGTCTATAATCTGTAATTTTGCCGAAATGCGCGCTACATAATGAGAATCCCTCATGTGTATGTTACACCAGAAATTCTACAATATCTCCCATTCCTTGAGGCGGCAGATGTAGTGGGAACAGAAGGTGGCATGTATATAAACGGACATGCGGCCTCTCTGTGTATGTGTGCATCAGTTAATTGGAGTTAATTATAGTGCCAGAGGTTAGTCAATTAATCCTCGTATTTGTATACACACAAAGAGACACACACACAGAAAATTGTCATAGTTTCTTTAAAAACATTTGTTGTTATGTAAATAACCATCTCTTTAAGATAATTCGTTAATATCGCGTTGCATTAATAAGACGTACGTATGAGTCAGCGCTAAAAATTGCGCGATCGAATAACGCGATAAATAATATACAGGCACATAAGCGTAAACAGCAAGACGTCAATATTATTTATATATACATTACGACAAAACCGATGGAACGGGTATCCATGTGTCGAATAAAACAGAATCGAAAACTGGCAACTCAAATTTACGTTTGCCGTGAAAGTTGTTATCTGTAACAGATCATAATTTCGTTTTGCTCGCAGCGAAGCTACGCGCGTTTGCGCGATAAAATGTTTTCCCTTCGGTTTTTTTATTCGTTAGAATTATTTGCGTACATCATGCGTACCGCCAGATCGCGCGCCTATCAGATTACACAGAATTTCGGAAACAATTCTGATTCGGTAATGGCCCGGACCAGCAGCGGCTCGCGTTTGCCTGACGCCCAGTTTCGGGTATTTTACGAAAACCTGATTAATCGGTTTGCGTAGGCTATCGCGCGATAACACCGCGACGAGCAATGGAGTTCCTATCGCTGATGCAGATAATCGCATAGCAAAATGATTTTCGTCGTTTTCTTTGCACAAATCCGACTGTTTCCAAAAGGCAGCGAATTGATCTTTTATTCATCCGCCAAAATAAACGTACGCGATAAATTGTAAAATTAAAGCTCTGATGTTAGGGAAACTATAACAAATTTATAATAATTTTTCAATTAAAGTTGTAAGTTTGTGTGAAATAAAACTTTTTCAAACAACAATAGAGAAAATCTATTGTTGGTTTATCACCAATTCTGACCAAATTGCGATCTTAAGAAATCACCGTGTTTCGATCCGCGTGCGTCGCATGCGCGAGCACTGAGCGAATGAACCGCTGTGAAGAAAACTTTACTACGTGTACAATAAACTGATTTCCAATTTGATCTACGCGCTTAGAAAATTTCTTTTTCCGATTTAGAACGCGACATAATTATCGATATTAAAAATAATTATTATCGCGATGATGTATTGTCGAATGACACAGGTGGATCGATAGCTCATTGCATTGTGCCGTTGATTATTGTTCTCTCTCCTCGCGTGTATGTGTGATCGACATACGCACAATATAGCAATCTAAGTTGGTAATACCGGATACGCGAGGTGTTGTCTCCGTAACAGCGACATATCGTGAATACGATACCGCATCTGTTAGGCAGCGAACGAAATTATAGAACACCGACGGGGAACGGCGACAGGGAATATAGTCGGGTTTAACCGTGCGACTAGAAATTAATTCTCGCAGCCGCTGTCCTTGCCTGCGACTAACGCCGGTATCAGGTGAAGGCATTATTTAGTGTCAGCCAATTAACATGCCGGCGCGATCATGAGTGTTCACCTCGTCTGTCTCGCGGTCATCGATCGCGGGAGTCCCTTTTCGTACCGCGCCGTAACTACGGGGCAAAATTGCACGCCGTGCGATAATATCGGACTCGTGTTTCAGGCACGCTATCGCTTGGGAGAGAAATAGCACGCGGAGAGTGCCGGGCTCCGAGAAAGGTGGAAGGGCGGATGGAAAGAGGAGGCATGTGTGTGCACGCGTGGGATGAGCTTTGGGCCGAACTTCGTTGAAATTCCAACTAGATTCGATCGCGCGATTCTAGTTGATTTGCCGGTTCGATTACGGGCAATACTGTCCACGCATCTGCCGCCATGTATTTCTCGTATAATAAAGCAGCATGCATGCGCGCATGTATCTTGCCTCCCATTATTCATCATGTACCTACATATCTAGTAGTTCTGCCGAATGTTTGTCATTCAAAACTTTGCAACGTAAAAAAAAGTGTATTTTGAGGTGTGAGTTTTAAAAAGAATCCGATAAAAAAATGTGTCAGAGCGACCAATAAATAAGCTACAAAAGGAAAAAGCAGAATTTATTTGCATGTAAGTGACATTTTAAATTATTGGAATTGGATCAAAGATATTGTCTGTATTTTTGTGTTCTATTCAAAAATAATCTATAAATAACTCGATATTTAATATCGAGTTATCGAGTTTTATGTTGGAAGAACGGTATTGAAAAAAATGATAAAGTACATGCCTCTTAAAACAAATTACTTTTAGAGAGAAAATTAATTTACAAGAAATCGATAATAAAGAATTAGATTTCGAAAATTGATGTTTGTTGCATTATTTGCAGCGCCGTCATCTGACGTTATTTTATGTCATACATAAGTAAGACTAACGCGAACTATCGATGCTTATCGGTCAAAGCAATCAAGCAAGCGCGGTCGAGAACTGAAATGTTATTCAATATTGCATCGCATACTATCGCATACTACTGCTTCTAACAATGTTAAATAACATTGTATATTTGCTTGTTCAAACAGCGCGTTCGCTACTGTCTCGGCACTTTATAATGGCAACACGCGATAGACAAAAGAGTTACGTATATTAGAGCGATAATGTTTGCATGTAACTATTTCATAGAATTTCATATTTATTAATTACGAAATTTCTTTCGGATAATTCAGAATCACTTTGTCTTATAAGATAAGAAAAATGTGATTCACTTTCTGTCGATTTGTAAAATTAAAGACGTCTCTGCGTTTTCCAAAATTTCGCGATTCTTTCGATATTCATTCCCGGTGATCGCAAGTCCGCGTGCGGATATATCCCTGAAAGATATTGTGCTTCGGTGTGCATACTTAAGCTCTTGCTAGGATTGTGGCGGAGCTTTGCGGATGGTTCTCGTGAAAAGCTGTCCGAGCCGACGCGCTGAGCTCGCTTTCACGATTGCTTTTTCCGACTCGGTCGGGTTTAGATACGTGGCTTCAAAAGTGGACGATAGAACTTTACACACACACACATGCGCGCGCGCGAAACTTGGTTGCGAGGTGGAGGTTTTAGAAGAGTCGCTATACCGCCATCAAGAAGCACTCCATCGATCTGACATAAATAAAATCCGACGCGAAGCCTTTTGTAAAAGTTTTCTCCTAAACGGGGAGGACCGCAGGGCGTCGTTGAATTTCGAGCGTTTGCGTGTCGACACGGTCGCGGATATTATACGGCCGGCTCTAATGATATTAAGGCATCAAGGAAGAGCGAGGGCGGGTGAAGCTTTTCCGTGGTGGCGGCTGATGCCGCCGGGAAGAAAAGGCAATGCGGGAGAAAAAGCTGGGAGTAGGAAAGGACTCGTACTGTGGAGGACTCCTTGTACTCAAATATATATATATATATATACACGTAGCTCGATCCGTGCTGAGCACGTTAGCTCCTTGATATAGCGGTGGGATATATAATCATGCTCTTTTGTAAACTCCGGTCCCACTTTCTAGCACTCCGCTTTCTATCGACGTTTCTTTAGAATCACTTGGCAGCGGCAATTTTTGTTACGAAAGTGAAGCACTCAGCCCTCGCGTTACTCGCCTATCGTTTACATAAAGAAAATGGGTCGGTCGTCCAATCTGTTTCGATGTCATTAAATTTCTTTCTGACAAAATTAAACATAGAAAGAACGAACAGTTCATATTTGCAATTGCGAGATATATGTAGAAAAAAATATTGTGGTAAAAGTTCTTTTTATTTTAAAATACGTTTGAAACAAATGCGCACGGAACTTTTGATATATGCAAATTGATTTTTATTTTCAATGCTATTAATAGCATTGTTTCCCGCATTATAAAAATTTGCTTGAATATTCTGACCAAGTAGACTACAATGTGTTAAATACATTGTTACGTATACGATATTTATATCTTCTCGAATAGAGTAACGCGCGTGAATATTAACTTAATTCACAATGTATGAACATACGAGAGAGCACCTACATTATTCTCTGCCATGATGTATTGTGTAATTTTCAAATTAATCCCTGACCGATGCACCGCAAGGTGATTCATGGTCGCGAATTTCGCAAATTACATCACGGGAAAAATCGCACGCGAATACACATTGCTAGTTTACAAGAGTGTGTATAAGTTTGCGTCACGTCGCGTCTTTTCGTCACTTTATAATCCCCATATACGGGTGGCCTCACGAAAGCCCCATTTCGACTTTACGTTATCCGAAAGTACACTTTCGCTAGCGTGGAAAAGCCGCCACTATACGTAGAAAAGAGGATTTCAGCTGGTAATCTTGTCTTTCGAAGGGCGAACAAGGAAGCTGCCGATGCCGGGCGGCATTCGTCACGTAATAGGAGGTACGTGGGATACTCGTGCATTGAGTCGTTGGATATAGACGATGTATAGCGGTCATGAAGGAATAGTGACTGGTTGTTATCGTTCGGGAAATGATGCACGGTCAGGACGTGCGATCTGACACCTTCCACATTTCCTCGTCCGCCTGTTGTCACCCACGTAACGGCTGCACTCCAAGGATTTTGGTTTATAGCGTTAATCGCCACATCTTGCAGCCGTCGTTTGTTTAGCACGCGTCTGTTTAAGCACTAAAGCTCGCGCTCGGCGGAGATCTTGTCTTTTAGCTGTACTACTTTCTACTTTGCAACGTTTGTCGCTTTGCAGCGTTTGTCAAACGCACGGCTAAAGATTAAGTTAGTATATCGTCTCATCAACGAATTGAACATTTTCTTTGACCTCGACGTTACGTAGCTAATTTTTCATGCAAATAAGTTTTTTTTTTTTTTTAAATATTTATAAATAAAAAATATTCTTTTCGTAAGTTTAAAAAGCTTACATAGACACAGAAATAGAAAAAGTGCGAAAATCAGTTGCAGAATATATAATTGTTTAAAATAAATATGCTGTCTTCTCAGCTGATTTCTCGTCATCATTTCAGTTTTAGAATCAGTGAAGCAAAAACAACATATATAATTGTTGAATAAATGTGCTGTTTTTTCGGTTGATTTCTCGTCATCGTTTAACTTTCCCTGGATGAAAATTTAAATCAAGTCCACCTTACAAGTAGTAAGCTGCAACTTTTCTCCACGTTATATCTAACCAAGTTATTACTTGGTAATTAAGTTTCAAATTCTATTAAAGTAAAATTTTCTTTAGTCTAATTGGGATATAAAGTTCCATGACTTATTTACGCTTTTGGAGTTCAATTCATCAAAGTACTCGCTTTGCTTTTCATTATTATTAACTAGCTTTTTAATTAAGCTTTATTGCTTAAATAGTTCGCAATCCCTTTCATGTGTTCGCTAAAAAAAAAGTTTCAACTTTCAGATATACACACATGTATCTTTTTTTATCAAACTTCTTAATTGCATTGGACAGACATAGATGTAAAGTATTTCAAAAACTATGTTTATTATTTTTACTCAGTAATATAACGTTCGATGTCAATGAAATACTTGGAAATTTCGCTTGACATTTCATCAAATCTCAGCGATGACGTAGAGATCGCAGAGACGAGTCGTTCCTTGCGTCATATACGAAGATATGAAATTTGCATACAGGAAGAATCAGCAACGCGAGAGCGCAGATGTGGGTGGCGCGGCGAGGGAATCATATCCGCATATTACCTGAAATTACAGGTGAAGAAGTCGATTCTCCAGCCGATGCGATAAAATCGCCGTCGGTTTGATCGCGATTCTCGACTGCATAGAAGATTCTAAATCGGTCTTTCCTTCCGTCGGCGGCGTACATACATATATGCACGACGGAGGCACGTGGCCCCATCATCTTTCTTGCACAGCGACGATAACTTCTCGCGAGTGAGAAGTGGCACGATCACCCGCGACGTCATAGAATCGCGTGTCAACTGCAGAGCCGGCCTTCTTTGCATCGTCTACTCTCACCTTCTTTCAGCCAGTCGTCGCTGTGACCTCGGCGCGTGTGACCTGACAACGTGAGACGGCACGCCGTATGCCGAGCACGCAGCCCTCATAAATAATAGTGACTGCTGGCGCGAGAGAGAGTCCGTCGCGCTGGCAGAATCGCGAGAAGTAGCTTCGAAAGCTCCCTGCGAAAAGTCGTCTCTGATATTGCATTATTACTTTTGGGTCGAGCGGGCGGGTTCGTAGGTCGATTCCTGAGTCGAGGAATGAGAGGGTGGAAAACGCGGACGAGCGAGCGAACGAGGATAACGGGTGAAACTGTGGGAACGTGAGTCGGTCGACGGCGTGGCAGGGCGAAAACCCTCGTACCGCAGTGAAAGATCGGATAAAGATTGCCGCACGTATACCGATTTCTTCGTTTTCCGACGCGCACTCGTGCCATAAGGCGGGCGGGCTGCTGGCTACCGCTGAATGGAGATTCCCCATAAATTTTACGCCGCGGTCGACGATAACCGCACGGGACACGACAGAAAGAGGCTGCGGCCATGGTGGTGGTGGTCGCACTTTCGGTGTGGCACCACGCTAGAAAATGGTGTTACAGAGAAAGAGAAATGTTTCTACTGGCGCCGCGCGCGAGCGCAATATCTCTGCCTCACGTATGATTACGCGATTATACTTTTAGAGATAAAATTAAACGGGCAAAATTTTTAATCAATCTTTCTTTTACCTTGTTATTCGTTTAAACAAATATTATTCTTCTTTTACACACATTTGCCGAACGTCATGAAATTTTGAAACCAACGCGAACCGAATTGATCTTTCGAGACGACGGTAGCAAAGTCTACGCGAGTGAATTCAGAGAGTTTCCAACTCAAAAGAAACTGCTGGTCGATTTGCTGCGCAAATTTCGATGACGCTTGTTAGTTCAGTACTGAAAGTTACGGATTGATTGATTGCTAAAATAATTGACCGATTATCGATACCCGAGGGAAAACAAAGTTACTTTGTTGCGCAATTGATTTCTTATATGTTCTGTTGCCTTGCTCTTGCTCTTTCTTGACTTGCCTTGTTCATGTTTGTTACTGCGGCTTTTGCCGCATAATAATTTACATCGACGGGCACTACACTGGCCGCAATAATTGATGGATAAAAGCATATATGCCAGCCGTACATGCTTATATGAACCACCAACGCATGCATTAATCTCTCCTGCCGACGTTTAAAAAAAAAGTTGGGAAACTTGACGGGCCATTATTCACCTCTCCTGGCTGATGATTATTTACGATAACGTACGAGAGTCTGCTTGTTTGGTGTCTTTCCGCGTAACTGCGGTAAGAGAGAAGAAAGGTAAACACGAATGAAACGGAAGAGTTTGCGGAAACGAAATTTGCGCGTGTGTCGTCACAATTTGCGTGAATGCATTTCGTTCACGCATGCCGTACATAAAAGTAACGTACGAATTTATTTGTTACGTGCAGTTTCTTGCATTTGCTTGCGTTTGGTGCGAATCCGGTTTAATAGAAAAAAAAAAAAAAAAAAAAAAAAAAAAAAAAAAAAAAAAAAAAAAAAAAAAAAAAAAAAAAACGGACGCAATAATTCAAGGTGCACGCAGCTCACGCGGCAGCGATTAATTCAACGTCAGGCCGTCAGGGGATGATACCGGTCGAATCAGTATTTTCATTTTCCGTTTTCCCGGTGAAATATGCGGCGATTCATACGAGTTGATTAACATAGTATGAGGATGCTGCGTAGCTAAACCGCGCGTTTAAATATTACTTTATGCGGTAAAACGAAGAATAAATGGGTTCCCGGACGTTCATTACAGGTCCGCATTACGGAGATTGATTATGTTCTACGATGCAGATTCGTAAAGGGTTACTGTTACCGCATTTACGCGCGTAAATGCGGCGCATTCTGCTAACTTATTAAACTCCTCTTCTAGGCGATTTGTCGAAATTTTAATGGCACATTAAGTATACATGCACGAAAATAATTTCAAATAATATTTAAGTAATTAATTTATTTTTTCTTATATAATATTTTTTTAGTATTTTTCTCAATAGGTTATACGCTACTGTTTACTTAGTTTTTATTTCTCTGTCACAAATTTATTTGTTGAATTTTTCTGATGCCAGAAACAACATATATCTCGCGCAAGCGAATAATGAGCGGATGCAAATAATGTCATAATCATCATGAAGATTTACTATTATTCGATATTTGCGCAAAAGGGTTTATTGTTCAGTCATCATCAAGATATACACGCCTTGTAAAGTTTCGCAGATTACACGAGCGCGCGAGAGAGAATTATTACGGCTGTAAAAGTTAACTGTCCTCACCGCGCATTAAAGAAATATTTATTGTCGCGGGCAATTACGTCGCGATATACAAAGTGATAAATGAGAGAGCGTCGCGTAAAATTTTCGAAGAATGAACTACCCAAGAATCTATTTTTTAAATGCGCGTTTACGGCGTTTTCTAACATCGTTTCTCAGTGGGGTCATCTTTTATTCCTATCTCGTATCAAAGAAGTTTATGAAGCATCGCGTATCCGACACCGGAAGGAAGCGACTGTCTTCGAGAATGATGAATCACCAAAAACCTACAAGAGGATAATTCAGGTTGCATCAACCTTTGCCATCCTTGCGAATTCCGCAGCTTCTCTTCAAGCTTTACGATAACGACGTGTCAGGGAAGTTGTTTATTAGTAAGTGACGTTTAGAGATATCCCATTAAGTAGTTACTTTAATATTCTGGTGACATTAATGCGTTGATCACGAAATTGCTTAACGATCTTGATATATCAACGCAATATTTTTTTATGCTTCAATTTTGACGTTTTATTATTTGAAGTTATTCACAAAAGTTAGTTTACAACGTTTTCATTTAAACCACGTTGAAATTTTATGAGACACAAAATGCTCACATACTTTACAATGAAAATTTTATTGTTTGTCGTTAGCATCACTTTTGCGTTTATTTATTCAAATTCGGTATAAAATGTGATGTAAAATTTTAAAATCTGAAATTAAAAACACGCACGTAATGTTTCATACGTCTTGCTTTATTGTTTATATCTACATATGCAAAGCCGTATATTCGATAATGTATTGCTGCGTTTATTCAGCTGTACAACACGTCTTTTGTGCGGTTAATTAGGCAGTAATAAAGTCATTTGAAACAGAAAGAGGGTGACGTTGGCTAATGTTGACTTCGTTGCGAACGAGACTGTAAAACGCGTTGGCACCGAGGGGGTCGACGGAAAACGGTAAGGACCATCCTGGGAGCGCTTCGTCATCTCTGATAACTCTCCAGCCTCGAGAATCCCTCGGCTTCTCCAACCCCATGAAAACTACCTCATTGCGCAGTTATCTCCGAGCCTACTACGATCAGACACTTTGCCTTCTGTCGTCCGACATTTTGCCGGCGGGCAAAAAGAGGATACGTCAGGAAGGACTGAAGATTAAAAATTCTTCATCTCGATAAAAGACCAATTTTCGGTTTTGTCGTAAAACGAAGACATCCGCGAAAACGAAGACATTTATTATAGAGTGTAATATATGCCTCTTTTAAGATCGATAAGTTAATTATTAATTTCATCTTTATATCCTTTATATTAACAAGCTATTTTGAAATGCTTTGAATTATTTTGGATCACTTGAAAATCTACCTGAAATAGATAAATTTATCTACAATATATACACATTTTAAAATATCTGTCTGTATATCTAATTTGCATGTTGCTTTTAATAGTAGTACTTTCTAATCTGATTAAATTTTAATCAGACATGAATGAGCTAAAATTGAAAAAAATCATACATTAATAAAAAGAACTCTTTAACGAAAAATTAAAACACCAAATTCTTGTCGAACAGATCTTATTTCAATAAAAAATTTTATGCTTGCGAGACTAAGTCAGATAACGCGTTTTCCCATTAGTATCGCATTTAAATGATTATAAATTCGCAATAAAACGATGTCTCTCAGCACGTGGAAACTATCGACGGTCGATTGCTGAGTTTTGGAGCGGATAACGTAACGGCTGTACGCGGCAGGATGCGTTTACGACCGGGAGTAAAAAAGATCGATCGCATTTCCGGCGTACCGTAGACACTTTTGCTGCCGTGTATCGCTTTTTCTTTCGCCCGTTTGCTGAGCAAAGGACCCAATGAAAAATCACTGCGCGGACCTGAAGCCTCGCGGCACAACATAAATTTTAAAACAGCGCGCGATACAGAGTCGGGCGCTGTTTATCAAGGTTCTTTCACCTTCCGGAAGTAGGAGACCGGAGATCTATTAATTTCGGCGCAACGGTTCACTAACTTCGCGCGCTAGTATCCCGTGAGTTCGCGAAAACGGAAAAGACTTCGCCTTATAACTTTTCGGGAATCGGTGCTTGCTTATCGATGCTCACACTTTACTTTTGACAACTGCAATGTGCAGATTCGCAAATACGTTTCTAGACGTTTATTTTTTTCAAATGTAACAAAGTATACATGATAGAAGGAACGAAATGCATCTCTTTTTTTAGAGATGGCCTCGTTTCACGATTTCTCCCTAAAAGCATGCGTCACCGAGCGAGTGTAATATATCGACGCAGTTGTCGATACTATCAATATAACCAATTAACGCCAAAGCAGCAAGTTATGCGTGCCAACGGCAAAAGTAAATCTCCGCGAGGAGATTATTTTTTATTAATATTGCAGGGAGATATGCAATTGGTTCATTCGTGGAATAAAATACGCAACGTTGAATAAAAAGGTTTGTGTATACAACATGCTTGTTTTTGTATTTTTGCCTCCAATTAACTAACGTATGTTTGATCAAAGAATCCGTGTGATATTTTACTCCATTTATAATTTGCGAACTTGAGTAATTAATATCGAAATTCTATCACACACGCGTAAATGAAAAATTACTCAACGCTCGAATATCGACGGGAAAGGGAGCCCATAATTATTTTAAACGGGAAAAATAACAGGCGAAAGAGAATGGATGGGCGATCGTGACTGCGGAAGAAGGTATAGAAACGGCATGTCCTTTGAAAAATGTGGTCAAATTCCGCCACGACCGCGAGTACCCCGGTCGATTGCGTCGCACTATATCAAAGCATTTCTTTTGTCGTGCGAGAAATTGCCCCGCTTGCTCATAAATCAAGAGTAACTTACTTTAGTTACCTGGTAAGTATGCATAATTGCTGAAAACGAGCGCGGCAAGAAATTGACGAGGAACAGGTTCATAAGCGGTTGATGAGGGAATTACGGGCGACACAGAGTGCGGGAGCAGAGATTACGTATAGTTTATGGAGAAAAAAAAATTTCACTCTAGTGTCCCGCGCGCGTTAATCCTTCCTCGGTGAATCTTATGCGGTACAAGCATTGTGCTAACGTGTGTTACGTCTCTCTTATCGTACTTTACGAGATTTTACACGTATTATATAATTTGCACTTTTATTAAGAGATATATCTGATGTAAGCGCGTTAGTTTTTTTTAACGACTGCGCGTTAAGTGAAAACTCTGTGAATATCGCCGCTGTACATTAGAAACGGCGAGTTAGATTGAACGAAATCAGGTTGAAAAACACATCTCGTTAATTTTTCAAAGTTATACGCAAATCTCACTCACCTGCGATGAGGTTTCGTGATCGTAAAACGATAGGCCGGCGTATGTATACGGGAGAATATATATCGGAAGACGCGCGGGATTTAACGAGCTTCCGCTTCGCTTATCACTACATATTTATGCATGTAGACGATATCCCGCGAGAGTTGGAGCCGAATATTTCGCAAGAAATTCCAGATTCAAACGCTGTGATATTAATAAATTTTCGGTTAATGCTCCCGACAAATGACCGGTATTAAACTATTTCCGACAATTTGTTTGGTAATCTTGTTAATTTAATTTCGTTCGGATAATGTGGCAATAATTTACATTCAAGTAATGTATGTAATATAAATCGATTATATTGCATTGTGCGTCAAAAGCGTTCGTTTATTAATATGCAGTAGCTACATATAGGAGACGAAGAGTATCTAAAACAATACGGGGATAGTATCCAAATATGAGAGAAGAAGAATAGGATATTCTACTCTTTGTGTTCTACTTATCGATATTCTTGAACGTATGCTTTCAAATATGCAAAAAAATGATATATAAAATACTTGTTTACGCAATAAATACTAAGAGAATTTATTGCGTTGATTATTATCTCGTGATTACAAAAGTCTTGGATAAAACAAATTATTTTCCTCGGTGTTCAGGCGCAAGGGATCGAAGTTGCGTGACAGTAATAATAACAGATGTTGCGCCAAAGTACGTACGTTATAATTAGGTATGCAACGGAACTAGATGGAACGCTATCTACCATTTCCTCGTCGAAGTTTCGGCGCAACCGGAATTTCCACCAAAATTACCAAATTTGCGAAACGTGCTGGCTTAAAATATCTTGTCGACGTTTCGCGTGATGTCGCCCGCAGGACTCGAAGGGGGAAAGGAGGAAGGGCGGAAAGGAGGAGAAGGAAGAAAGGGAAGGAGTCGCGGATAAGTTTATACACGTCTTTGGAGTTTAGGAAACTCGAGATGTTCGTTCATCCCTCCCAATTTGATTAGACTGTTGGGAACTTACTTTTGACAGAGATCGTTGTATATGGCGGATATACGTGCTGACACATTACATGGTAATACATGCGTTACGTGAAGCGGGACACCTCGCATGCAAACCCCATTGAAATTGAAATTAAATAGTCGCGAATGCATTTGCGAATATATTTCGTGTGCCCGATGGATCGCAAGAGACAAGGAGAATAACGAAGAACGAGAGGAGAGAGAGAAGAGAGAGAGAGACGGAGAGAGAGACAGCAAGTGTTCCCACATAGAATGCAAACCATGTCGAAGTACGGAGAAGTTCTTCACGCGAAAGAATTTCAATTTAACCGAACTTTGATAACAGCAGAAATGCCATGTCGCTTCGCGATCGAACGTTCGGTCGCCCGCCAATGAGACGCAAAGTCAAACAAGAGCCTATCTCTCTTTAAACGCGGCTTAATGGTCCGATTTATAAGATATTGATTCGCCCTTAGTCCCTTTACGAACACGCGTCTAGAATCCATAGAAGCGTTCTTGGTCAAAAATATGAACTGGCAATAATCCGGATGTTCGAACAGACAAGACAAATTTTCTTCCGTCATTTCTGGATTTTAATGAGAATTAAACTCGTCTGTTTTTTTTTTTTAAAAGCATTATCAAGTTACGCGAGCGGCTCTCTTACTCCGTCTCTTACTCCGACAGTTTTACGCATCCCTTCGTCCCTATTCTCATAGTAGCGCTCGACGAGTTTCCATTTTGTCCCTAGCTGCGCCGAGAAAGAGAAAGAGAGAGGGAGCGAGAGAGACAGAGAGAGTCCAAGGACGCTCCTGGTAGCTGAGGTGGTAAATTAACAATTAAACTCTAACAAGATTTTCAGACATCTACCTACAGGAAATTCAACGCCGGCCACACCGCTGTGTGT
This sequence comes from Pseudomyrmex cubaensis, assembly GCA_014825685.1. NCBI lineage: Eukaryota > Metazoa > Arthropoda > Insecta > Hymenoptera > Formicidae > Pseudomyrmex > Pseudomyrmex cubaensis. Next base: position 76,603 of record QVOA01010382.1, on the reverse strand, counting down.
CCTTCTGAGAGCTCGCCGGGCGCCGTGGATAATTAAACGCAACCGGTATGACCGGCGTATGGTCCTCCCTCTTCCGCCACTTCCGCTTCCTTAACCACGTTCGCTCGGCCACGCGTTGGGCACAACAGTCCGGCTTCTGGAAATTGGAAACCTGTAATTTATAGCGGTGACTGAGGAGAGGACAGTTGGATTAATGCCCGATTTCCGAGCTGGTAGGAGGGTTGGCCGTACGCTTGTACGATTAACTGATTTGACTCCCGAAAATAAACGATACACCCATTTTTCACGTTTATCAAACTGCGGATGCAACCGCTTTAATACAACGATAAAAAAAAAAAAAATATCTAAATAGAAATTTCTTCTTGTCAATTTTGTTACACTTCAGATCTTACTGCAGCTGCATCTGCTCCGTTAAAAGCTAAATGCATTAGCTTCATGTAAAATTGGCTTGGCCGTGAAACAAAACAAAAGCTCATTTTGTAAGAACTGCTTTCTGTTAATTAATGACTACAGTATGAGTCGACAGTCTTAAAACTGCTGACTTAAAGTAGTGGATGTTTCGAGAAATATCTCTGAGTACTTCGGCTCTGAATCAGTAAAAATATAAAGGTATTATTAACTAAAAAAAAAAAAAAATTGATGAAGTGTTCTCACATTCTGTCAGGAAGTTCTCATATTTTGTTTGTCTGTCTGTCTGTCTGTCTGTCTCTCTCTCTCTCTATGCTAGATATTATATATTATCTATATTTAGGCAGTATGAAATTTGAAACATGTCTAGACAGACTTATAAAGAAATCATTCACATGTTCTCCAACTTCTAAAATATAGAAAGAACGTAAGATAGTGTACAATAATATTTTTTAAAGTAATGTTTCTTCTATGCCAGTATTTCAATTATTATACTACTCTAGAATGTACAGGTAATCGATACAATGAAATTCGTGAATTAAGTCACACTTGAAAAGCACATTTTTCAAAAATGTTTCAACATTTCAGTTTTATAATACATCGGTTTTTTTGTAAATATTGATCGTGCCATAGTCGTGTTTGCGTTCTCGTAGATATGTCGGAGATAAGTACATCGATCTCGTTCGGTTGACCACTAAACCAGAAAGTATTTATTCGCACTTTTAGAGAGAGCCATGTTCGCCATCACGTACGCAAGGGCTAATGGATCCGAGGATAAATCCAATGGCCGCGTTAGTTCGAGAGAACGTGTTTCGTCTTATTTACGGTGTAAAACACACGATAACGAGCACATTTTCTCTATTTCTCTCTCTCTCTTTCTTTACATTATTTGTTTTCCTATCTATCTCGGTTCAAAGACGAGATAGCTTTGCTTTTATGACGAAAATAAACCGTCGCAAAAGGTGCTCACGGTCCATTTTGTGGATTCTTGCCGTCGCGACACAGCCTCTTTGTCACGATTGTATCTGCGATAAAATTGCACGCTTGGAAATAAAAGAACTTCTGATTTCTTCGTTACAGCGTTCGCGATACATATTTCATGACGACGTATGCCACGTGCGATTGTTTAATATCAGATATGACATTAAACACTTTCACACGATCTCGCACCGTACGTAATCGTAGCGCCTTGTTAAGGCCACCATAACAACGTTCATAATACCGCGTCGTAAAAAAGCACATCACATATTTTCGCAGACGCACATTTATAACAATACCTGCAATTAGTGCTGCTTGATTAAACGAGCGTCTCGCGCGTCGCCTTTCGCGCGTAATTAATTTATTTAACGCGCGAATTCATGCAAATCCGTTGTCTCTAATGTTTTTTTTTCTCTCTGATTACGCGCGAGAAGAGTCGAGCGACATTTTATTGTAATGAAAAGAATGATAACGTTGTAGTTCAAGGAGATCTACTATCACGAACATAATTTGTCACGCAACTCGAGTAGACGCGAAAATACAAACATGATTCCCGGTCTCTTGACTAATGTAAGGGTCTCAATTTATTTGCGTGCAAGTCGTGCGCGAATCTTCGATCGGGCGGAATCTAAGGGAAACCGACTGGTGCTGCGGGCTCCCTCAGGGGTTAAGCTCCCGGACCTAAATCAATTCCCGTTTGACAAATCTTCGGGCGATGCCGGACGACGGCAGATATTTCATTGGCCTTCAATTTCGCTATCTACCGTGTGCACCTATGCGAGTCTTACATTCCAGCTGATTGGAACATTGCGGTAAAACTTTACGAATGAAAATAGGTTCAATTCTTTTTTTATTCCGTCACAATATATGATTGTTATTTTTTGTTTAAAAAAAATATTCTGTTTACGTTATAAAATCGCAATCCAAAGATAATGTAAAACAACATATAAAAGAAATATAAAGGAAAAGCAAATAAAGGAAACTGAAAATAAATGATAAATTCGATACACAATATAATTTTCGATTATTTCTTTCGCAGACGACGTTTGTTATACGAGCAATGTAAATATGTAAAATGAGACTTTGAGAGTGCTCGTAGAAAAATATATGAAAAGGTGAGCATCAAGAAAGAAGAAAAATGGAGGATGAAAATATGTTGAAAATCAAGAACTTCGCGAACGAACGAGAGAATAGATAAACGGGAAACGGAAGGGACATAAAACAAATATTGCGAAACATATTAGTTTAGCAAACTGGTGAGGCTGGTAACGAAATTTTCGGGGCTATGTAATGTCGCGGCTTAAGTGTTGGAGTGTGTCAAACCCCAATGCTTTTTCTATCAATGACATATACTTTCTCATTTTATTGTGTCGATACGAAAATAAAGATGAGACAAAAAAAATTCAAGAGCGTTGACTTCATCTATTTCGGAACTCAACACTTAACACAACATTGAACATTTTTAGATTCAACGCGGCGGAGAGTTTCAACAAAAATGCATTTTTGTTCGGAATTTTATCGACAGTTATAAGTGAATTGAGTGCTAGCTCATCGTGCAAAGCACGTTCACAATATCGTAAGGTATACTTCGTTCGTACGGCAAACGGTGACGGTCGTGAGCTTGCTGATCGATTGCGGCAATAGTCTTGGTACGCGAGGTTATTCTTTAATAACTCACTGTTCCATTGTGTTGCCCTCGGAATAACGTGCTAGAGCTGAATACACATCGCCGTCGAATACACATCGACTTTATTTATCTCGAAAGATATAGGAAGTCAAATAAGAACTTTTCAGAGATTATATCATATGAAATTCACGGAATCGCGATGATCGCGCGCGACCAAGTTCTCTTCTTCGTGATTCGGAAATTAGCCGGTTTGAAACGATTTTTACGTATCTATTCGTCTATTCGTATCTATTAGTCAACGAGGAGTTTGTTCAAAATAAGATCATTAAAAGTTTTAATGTTGCATCTTTGAGAAGACGTCTTCGCCGAATCGAGTTACGTCATTGCCATAATCCAAATAAAACTACTCTGGATAATCGATTGCACTAAATAATGTAGATTTTATTGGAAACTATTCTTGATTAAGGCAATTTATCTCGCTGACATCGATGGTTCTATTCCAACTCTACTAACGGCAACTAAATCAAATTGGTGAAAAACGACTGATGGAAATTTCGACCAATTATATTGCAAATATAATATGAAAACGTGCACAAATATATTCGCGGTTTACATAATTGCGCAATGAGAATTTAATCTTCTATGATAAAATTGTTTACAACATAACACACTCTAAATTCACAATATATTTTTATAGCTATATTCAATTGTACAAAATATGTGTCGTTTATTGAACATTTAGTAAATAGCATTTTAATATACGAGAGAGAGAGAGAGAGGTAAAATATTTTATTATTAAAGATATTAAAATAGAAATATGTTCATAAATGGTAAATCGACTTTAATCATTTCTCGCGCTATAAAACTTGAAGATTTAAATATTTCAAATATTCCAGCATCTCTTTGCACATAATGCAGACGCATTATGCATATTCCTGCATTTGAAACTATCGTATATATTGAGAAAATCTTAAAAATAGAAAATATATTTGCAGGAAACGGAGTTAAAATACAAAAAGCAATTTTTCAGCAAAACTTAGTTTCCGACTATGTCTGAAAAGAGGTAATATCAGAAAGGAGAGGTTTCCGTTCGATCGCGCGCTCGTTTGCGGCAGCAGTGTGTTCGATTAACTTTATCCGTTCGTATTATCCAGTTTCTTGAAACAATACGGCTTAAGGACGAGTTTCCAACCGTGCGTCCGCCGTAATGAGATTGGTCAGCGGAATCGGGACAAGTTTAGTATCCAGATCATGTTCCCGAAGCTTCATTGAACCGAATTGGTCACACAGAACGTGTTCTCGATCGCGAGCCTGAAATAACAGAAGTGGTACATGTATATCTGACGAGCTAGTGTCCTAGTAATACGTTCTCGTGGAGAATATTCTTGGCATTGATGAACAGGTTCATTCTCAAAATTTTTGCGTGGCGAATGAAAATTGTTTCGTCGTGCGCTAATAAAGTCGGAGCTTCTTTGCTCGACGCTGTTCAAACAGCACTTGTATTTCCGTTTAATCTACGGTCTTATTAAAATTTCCGCTGCGCGTGTACCACGTTTATATATTATTCTCAAAGCTGATTTGCAGGCAAATCGCTTATTACGATTTTATTTTTAAATTGAATAATTTCCGTATTCTGGCGTGCAACTCCGTCTATCAATCAACAGGACTGATAAAACTTTAACTTCGTAACCTCCGAAGCGCGGTAGTCAACGCGAATACACTTTATTTAGCCTGAGCTGAACGAAATAAATCTGACAATAAAATCATGTTTGCTACTGATACGCACTTTTCGTACAATCTAATAAACGTCGTTCGAAATTCACAAAATTGGTCTAAGAATAATGTCAAACATTATCTTATAGTAAAATGACAATGTTAAAACAAAGATAGTAGAATGTCACAGAGATAGTCGTTACGCCAAGAAAATGAACATTGTCTCTTATGTGAAACTGCATATTCGACATGTAATTCGGAATTGTAAGTACGACCGCGAGAATTTGGCATTCCTGTTAATCGGCGCTAACAATCAGTGCGACAGCGCGGAATGGATTTCTCCCGACATTCCCGCGTGATTTAGATCACGACGAGGACGTATCATTACTCGGGTCCGATCACGTTCCAATCCAGCGTAATGCATGCCAGAAACTTGGACAGACTTGGCGCACCGCGAAATACTCCGAAGCTCATCGCAATATCTAATTCCGATACGTCCGGATTCGCATTGTTCCCCGAAACTCCGCGTCGCAATTACAATTACGCGTCGGGCGGTGTTCGGGTCTTCGTGTTGTCGTCTCGAATTACTCGATATAGTGTCGCGGGGAAGGACGCTCCAGAATGCTCCGTTTTGAATCGTCTCCGTGCGGAAACTCCCGTCCGAAAGTTTCCGAGCAAGAGACGAAGTCGCGAAACTAGGCGACACTCGAGACGGGCTTACCAGGTTCGGCGGCACCCACTTCGATGCGAGCGTATTAAAACGAACTTTCGAGGTGGAAGGATCGCGCACGGGAGGTAATGGAGAAGTCAGTCGAGCCTCGCAAGTTACACACGACCGATGGTAATGGGCTATTTAACCCTCCCGCTCTGGCTCGCTCGGCTTCTTTTTCTTTTTCTCGTTTCGCTCTACTCGTGCCGCTCTTCTCTTCTTTTTCTTCCTTCGCGCTTCTCTTTGTATCTCTATTTCAGAATTGAACCTCCCTTTTTTTTAATTCTTTACCGACTATCAACTGCAAGAACGTGTATCGCCTTTTCTTTTTATGTTCTATCCGCGTGCACGGCCGCTTAAAATTTGTCTTTGAGAATTACATCCTGGCATCTCACCCGCTCGATCAAAGAGTAATGAACGTCACACGAAGGTAACGTCTGAGCAGAGCAGACGGGAGGATCCGTTAATTAGGTATAATCCGAGACGGACCGAATTAATGTCGAGCACCGCGCTCGGAGACTACCGATGAATCGAGGGATGTTTGCCGAGAGTTGTTTCTTATTTCATCAGATTAAATTTGTTTTACTTTTGGAAAAATATACATCTGAAAGAAAATTAAAATCGATCTCGCACCTTTAGGTTCTCGTTATTTTCGGTCAACTATATATCTTGCACACTGAATTATACGGTAATTTTGAAAGAGAGAAGTCTTAGCCGACGCCCTATTTCTACTGCGAGAAGTAATCTCGAGCCGGATAACACGTCGTACCCGCTCGTACAACGAAAAGCTCTCTTTCGGGATACGCGGAAGCATATATAGCAAAAGCTCCGGCTAGTTTACTGCCACGATTTCAGACTTTCCTGTCTGTTCATGTTCGCCGTAGTACATATCACGTTACATTCTGTCCTCATTAGCTTTGCTCTTATTTGTTTTCTTTTTCTCGGTGCTGTTCTATATTTAGTATCGATTTGACAAAAAAAGAATATTATTCTCGCGCAAGCAATCTGAATAATTAAGACCTTACGTAGGGCGATTGACAAGTATCCGAAATGATAAATAGCGATAATGATATCACATTGCTGTTGTCGTTGACAAGTTTTGGATATTTGTTAATCGTCTTTCTATCTGTTTCAACGCGATGTTCTGACAGAATAAAATTAATACTTCAATAATAATAAAATTATAAAAGAAAAAGATATATACTGATTAATCATATTGAGAATATGTGTATGTGTGCGTGTGTTTTATTCGACTCGAAATTTAATCTATTTTCTCTGATTTATCAGCAAGTATAGAATTTAATGAAGTATATTATTTAAAGCCACTTGAAAAGCGTTGAAAAATATATTCCGTAAAATACATCCTATGCGCGCGGATAATATAAATTTAAAAAATATTTCTATTATTCTAATTACCGAGGCGCAACGGAGAAAAATCGGGGAGGGGGAGGGGAGAACTGCATTGAAAGTTCGCGCGAGAATAAATATTCGCAGCATGCGCCGCGATACTTGCTGAACACAATAATTCATCAGCACCCGTTGCGGTATTGGAAAATTCTTTCGGATGGGTAAATACCAGCATATTGCCGAATACGAGATAACGCATTATCCAGGCCCGTGCTATGCATTTAGAATGATCCTCGCTTGAAAGGATCTTTAAAGCTTGCCAATGCCCCTGGAAATCTTTCGTCGATTCTCCGTAGTCTTTTTTTCTCTTAGCCGGGGAATGTTCTTTTAACGGGAGTAAATAAGTAACAGGATACAAAGAGAACAGTCTTGGAACTTTATCGAAGGAGCACTCAAATCTGTCTTTTCCTTTCCGCTAAGCGGGTTTTCTGTAGAACAATGTCCACGAGGTAAATTGCATTTTTAAAGCTCAGTGTCGGGAAAGGTCTGGTTAAACAAAAAATATATCCACCCGATGTGTATCCTTTCGCTTTCGATCTTGCAATAAAGAAATAAGCGTCACGCTCAAGTTTTGTCTTCATATTAATTAGCCAAGAGATAATTTCTGTTCGATCGATCTAAGCTGAATCTAGATTATTTGTAATTTAAATGTCAATTTTGGAATATGCTGTTTAAAAACCGTACTTTTTTATTTTCTAAATAAATAAGTTTAAAAACACACACGGTTAACTATTTTTGATCTTGAAAGTAACATGTAGATGTAGTTGTTACACGTTGCATCTTGCAGAAGGACAATTTTAGCGCTGCGGAATACGGCGAAATGCATTACGTGGCGCCGCGCAGGATAACGTGAGAAGCATTATATTCGGGGAAACGCGAGCACATTCGACTCGACCAACATCCGCCCGAAAACTCGGAAAGTGCTAGTTGCAATGAGATCGCGTGGTGTCCGGTGTCCCGCTGCTAGAAATATCGTTGAGATCGCGCGCATGGAAAAACCGCGAAGAAAAGGCAGACGTTAGGTAGACGAGGGAAATAAGGAGGAGAAGGCATACAGACGGACGCACATGGCGTCGAGTTCGAAAGTGGCCGCGGATGCTGTTAGATAGACAAGATATCCCTTCCCGACGTTGAAAACGAGAGGGTTGGCGGACGGCTGCGGTGTGGCACAGCGAGAACGGGCGGAGTGTAGAGCGAAAATAGGAGCTGCCTGTTTCCGCAGGTTCTTCCTCTTGTGAGTGAGAAAGAGAAAGAAAGAAAGAGAGAAGAGAAACACACACACACACACACACACATGCACACATATATACGCATACACAGCGCGATGTGGAAAGGATGCGGAGAGGTAGCGGAGAGACGGGGAAACTTGGCACGCGTCTGGCATACGGGACTGCCCGTTAAAACCTGCGAGGGTAGACACCAAATGCTATTCCGCACACGGCTTTCACGCTCCGCGGCACATACTCCGTGTCTAGGAAAAATAGAAACAAGAGAAAGGATTATGGTGGTGAGAACGGGATGGCGCTGCCCAAGCCGATGCAGCTCCGCACCACCTTCGTTGGTCGTTTAGCACGTTCTTGGAGCTCCGGCGCGAAAATTGGAAAGCGTCGGAGCTCACGACGTTGCGCTCTTTTGCCGTAATTTTAAATAGACGCTTAGAACTGCACGGTTTCGGCTCTCCGACGAATCCCGCTCGTCTTTTCATTTTCTCCGCCGAAATAAGCGCGCCGCTCCAGCGGTTTTCGGACTTGCACCAGTGCATCGTAAGTATCGATCCGCGACGCGGCGCGCCGTACAAATCGCCGCCGTGGGATTTTATTCGCAGTCGATTTCGCTCATCGCGCAACCAATTTGAGACTCCATCGGTGCTGCATAATACATCGCGATAATTTCCTCCGCGTTCTGGTATTCACTTTGTACGCGAGTAAATAAAATGACGCAATTTATTAATCGCGTAGATTATTGTGCTAGTTCAATTGTTATTATAGGAGCTTTGTATTGTTTCATTATATTGCGCGGAACTGACCGATTCATAAATTCACACCCGATGCTTCGCCACGTTTTCTTGTGTAATTATTGTACTTACATAATTATCGACATTTATACGAGAAATAACATATTGATTAAACGAAACTCTTACGTAAACCGCATTGCGTGTGATAACTATCACACATCGCAAGAAATCTCTCGTATGTTTTGCGAGAAACCGCAAAATCCTCAATCGCGCGTGTCTTTCTCGTAGATTGGACGCCGCGTTTTTTTTTTTGGCGTATTTTTTTATGCTTTCTTCGCCGCGATCAATAATTATTATCTACCTACCTACGACTTCTTCTCGGTCGCCGCAGCCAACAAAGTGATTCCGCCATTTCCCGCTTCACGTAACGAGCATCGAGACTCCCGATAATTGCAGGATGTGGCTGCGGTAATTGCGCAGGGCCGACGAAGTTTATATTTATTTTTCTGCGCATCGATCGGCACACATCGCCGAAGGAATGCTCGAAGGAGGACGTGCGCTCGCGTCGAAGGTTGCAATTCCCGCGGTACAAGTGCGTAATTGCGTGCGTATGCATGCGACGACGATTACTCAGTAATCTATAAATCACAAGGTGGGAAACGACGAGACCCGATATTAGGATTATTTGCTATCTTGCGTAAGATTTTAGCACCATGCAATAATGAGATCGCGCGCGGCCACAACCGTTTATTTTTTTTTGTCTTAACTTTTCGATCGAAGGAACAGCTGGCCGCGCTCAGATTGACGATATCACGACTGTAAATTACAACCCAGCTTGTTCATTAAAAGTGCGTCTAGAATATCACAAACAAGCATGTTGAGACCTGCTGTTTATTTTACAATCTTTTCTTCTTTTTTGTATTCCCTGCTGATGCTATCACGTTTTTGCTCCTTACTCGTACATCTTCAATATGATATCAAATGATATCATATTGAAGCTAAGAATTTCTTTTAACAAGTGATCGAAGATTCGGAACGAAATGTGCGCAGGACTTTTACGCATAATGGAAGCGATATAATTCACATATTACGCCAGCCTCAAGGAATCCCGCAGAGTCACACTTCCGTAGAAAATATTTCGATACCAATATTCGATATACATTATATCATATATTTTTTGTATTTCAAAAAATACTTGAATACGATAGTAGTGTGCTAGTACTTGACTTTAATGCACGACGTTCGTAATCGTCGGATTTAAAGCAACAGAACCAGGTCGACCGACATGCAAGTCATTACTCCCGCGATCGAGATTATTTTTTTTTTTTTTGCTACTTAGTGCCACTTGAGAACCATAAAATCATATCGCCGAACTGTGTCGTGTAGTGGCTGTCAGTCGTAAAAAACAAAGTAAAACACGGAAAGAGCGTAAAAAAAAGAAAAATATATAGCATTTCATGTATTTCGTCATTCAAAGTTTTTCAGTATTTTGTTAAAAACAATTGTAACTTTATCTTCAATCTATTTTCTTTTTCGATATTCGTACGAATTAAACAGAATAATATAATTTGTGTGAACATTAAGAGCGGTTGCTGAAAAGAGAGAAAAAGCTAGAGAGAAAAATAATTCGAAGGTGCATTTGTGACATTCTCACAGCTTGTCATCGCGATACTAAAATTGTACACAGCAAATAAACTACATATAGCTACAAAATACAAGCAATAAAAATATGTTTATTCTTAATTGTTTTATTTTTGTAGAGCTGGCTATTGATTTTTATGACTGAACAATACAGTTACAAATTGTATATGAGAGACATACGCATATATTTTACATACTTATATCCTCATGTATATATATGTATATATATATTGTGTACATATGTATACATATACACGTCCGTAACTCATAAGAGAGATTAATGTCTCCGGCGGAACTTGAGAAACTGTAAAGCTCCACTACAGAACTGTTCTGTTCTATGCGAAAGCTGTTACTCGCGAAGGAAACAGACGCAAGGATCGTGATGTGACTATAGAGTGTCGTAAAGAGGAGTTTAAAGCATCCCGCTCTACGAGGAAAATTCAAGATTTCTTACTGCGACCAAATGCGCCGTCGTGTGGCTCCGGTTACAATGATTTTTAAAATACGCTCTGCGTAAATACGAGAACAGGACAGAAAGAGCGCTCTTTAGTGCCATGAATTTTTACGATGATCTACATATATTGCGAGAGGTGCGCACGGCAAAATGGAACTTCTTTGTTTGTGCATCCATTTCGCTCATCGAGTCGTAACGCGCTGCACTGCAAACAGCTTATGCGCGTTTTTATATTGCGCCATTTATTACCCTATAAAGCGAGAGATTCCAATATCCTCATCTTGCGCTATGTACTTCCACAATACTAAGGTATTCATGCGATTTAATAATCCATTGTGTGTACTTTTCATATGATAACAACGAATGTAACACTGATCGATGTACGAAACAGCATATTGTAGTGAATTCGCGTATAATAATGAAGTAAATTTTTCTTGAAACTTAAATTTTTACACTCATAAATATTACTTCAGTACATATAATCTCCTTTCTCGCGCGATATTGTCAAGTTAAGATATTATTTAATAACAACAGTACGTTGCGATAATTCAAAAAGAGAGTTGGACGTTTGAGTAACTGCTAGTTTGAAAGTATGTCTTGCGTTTGAATGAATTAACGATTAAAATCAGATTACGGATAACAGAATTGCTGCTAAGATTGTGACTACAAATAATAAATGTTGGGAGAACGTTTACAGATTTTGATACAATTTAAAGTTCAACAAGAACGACGACTTCTCCGCAAAAGTCACGCTGTAATTTTTTGCAATTTCGATAAGTTTATTAAACGCAAATAAAACCGTTGGGACAAACGAAATAAATTGACGCCGGGTGCGCGATAATTGTTTCAGGCAGGTGACGGTGGTCGGATCGCAGAGTTATAATTAGCAAAAATCGCGATGTACAGGCTGTGGTAATTAATACGAATTAAGCACGCGATTAAGTAATATATAGGCACTCGATTCGACGTCGACCTATACTTTGCCGCGTTGAATAGTCTTTGATCGTGTTTCGGGGACACGATGATTTATCGCTAGGTCTATTAGGCAAGCGGCTGACCTTATCGATTCTTACCCCGTCGTCGCTATACTCGAATAGGGTTTTCCATCTGTAACCGCGCCGCACCGTAGTAAAACGGAGCGCACGGTCTACTTTAAAAATCAAAGCTTTAGTATATAAAATCCAATAGCTAACGCCTGAGCACTGTATAAAATTTATGAATTATTCTCGCTGCTCAAATTGTTGCAATAACGACTGCTCTTGTTTTTGAACTTGGCGAACCGTAGATTACAAAATTTCTTATCGTTGTGACAAGCAACTTTGTTGTATTTGTAGTCTCTCTCTCGACGATTTACAGTGTTTATAAGAGATTTATATTGAATAGCGAACTTGTCGAAACATTTTCCATGTTTCTTGTTAGTATTCTCAAAATTATTAAACATCTTGGTCGTTGTGGAGATGTATCGCATTGATCACGTTTTGATATATAATTGGAGTTTTGATTTACCGATGCTATTTACGTACATGACACATGATTTTTATGTCTACGCTTACGTCGAGCGTTCTGAATATATTTTTTTTATTAACACGAGTCCACCATTCGAAAGTTTCTTTCGTCTATATCGATGTAGCTTTCTAACATCTTCGTGCTTCAGACTTATTATTGTTCAGACTAATTGTGGTATATAATTAGATGTTTTCATTAAGTCGCTTGCCTATACTTATGTAAATTACGACTGTACGCCTTGAAGATAAGAAAAAACATTATACTCGGAAAAGCTGTTATATCGCTTTACAGACCTTTTGACTTTGACGTAGCCCCGTATGCGTCAGTTTCATTGAATTTTCTTTATGAAGTCAGAGTCCATCCATTATGGCAATGAGCATTTATTTACGTATAATGCGAAAATAAAGTTAAACTATTTGAAAAATTACTCCGTCTTGTTCGGATAAGCTGCCCCAGGCGTCTTTTTTATATTTTCTGCAATAAACTTCTGGAGTTACGGGTCTAAGACGTACGATTACGCTAATGTACGTTTTACTGTCTGACTAATAGTACGAAGGGAGAAAAAAAACGAGAAATAACACACACACAATCCGGATAGCTAACCGATTTGGCCGGTTAATTGTGCATCTTAAATCTTGAATGGGTCCGTTACGGTTGTCGTAAGTCTATTCGGTAGAACGTAAATGTGGGGCTTTTTTTATTTCTAACTGTACTGACTGAGAAAATCGATTGTTTTGAGATAATTTTTTACTTTGTGAAATCTTCAATTATAAATAAAAAATTTAAAGACAAAAGCCAATATACAAGGTGTCGTAAATTAGTTTTATTCAAATAGTTACATGATCCCAATATTTTAGATCTTTATCAGCGAACGTAATTAGATACATTAAAACATTAATTCAAAGATTGATGACAGTAAATAATGCGTGTAGTAAATAATCACACACTAACGACGACGGAAAATCAACTATACGGTACAAGATTTCAAAGTAAACTGTTCTCAATTATATTGTTTAATATATGGTAAAACGCGCATTGTTATGTAAGTTTAATAATGCAAGATTTATTGATTGCATTATGGCCTGGCTGGCACACAGTCTATTCACGCGCTATTTTTCGCGCTCGGTGCAGGTGCGAGAATATATATAGGTTTTTAGAATCTCTCATCGTTCGGTAACATATTGGCGGCTATCAGTTGAGAAAAAATAGCTGCGTACACTCTCCATCGTTGAAATAACGCTGTATTTCATTTTCCGATGGCGAGTAGCCGTGTGTGAAGGAGAAAAAGAGATCGAGAGAGCAAAGAGGAAAAAAGAAATACAATCTGTTAAATTTACGTCGCCAATAAAAAGGAAAATAAACGTGGCATCCTGCTCACCCAAGGCGATCATCTTCGAGATTCAGGGCCCTCCCGCGCATTCGCGGAAACTAGAAGATTAGTTATTTATAGTTGCCTCCACTCTCGAAGAGGAAAAGAGAAAAGACCGAGGGTGGATACGTTTGATCTCGCCTCCGATCGCCGGCTTGTTAAAGAGAGTGACCGCTGATGAATTCGGTTTCCACGTATAGAATGTTATTTATGAATCCAACAACTCCCTACGTAAATTTGTACCGGGAACGACGTGGGTGTTTACGGTTCATCGTAACTACGTAATAACTCACAACTCGAATATCGATGAAGTAATAACGAAACAAGAAACACGCCAGCGGCGTGCGCATTATAACCGTAGTATGTCGAGGTTAAAATTACACAAGGAGAGACGATTACATTATCTTTACTAATGATTAGAAAAAAGTGAAAACTCATGTACGCGACGATTGATTTGTTCACGGTTTCGCGGAAAAGTACATTACGTACATTACGAAGCTCGGTGTGACCGCACGCTATCGGGAATACATTTGAAATTATTTTTACGAGAGGCAATCGCGTATTCCGACGCGAGTGACACCCGCTATGCGAACTCTAATGCGACAGCGCCGCGGTCATTCGCGCTCCGGGCAATTTCCGCCGGTTCTGCCAATTAGCCGGTAATAATTTTCCTGCCGGGTGCTCGTGACGTTGCATCGGTAGTCCCATTCGCGATGCAAATTTTTAGCATCGACAATGGTGCGTGCGCGCACATTATTCGGAACCGCGTGTTTAATCCCGTCCCCGCTACGGGCGACGGGAAAATGCGAGGGTCGCTTTGACGCAAACGTTGTCGCCGGCGCTCCAACTGTATTTTCTCTAAGTGCCGGCACAGAGCACTGCAATAAACTGTACATCTGGGTCTGTGACGACTTAGCGTCGGTGCTTCCCTGCGCCGTGCCTCATCCACGCTAATACACTCGCGTGTTCGTGTCCGTCGTGTCGTCGCCGGCGACGACAAAGAAGGAACGACCCGCCTCCGGTGTGTCTTCCATTTTCCACCGCCTCATTTCGCCCAACGCCCCGCGTTTTCTCGAACTCGCGGAAAATGTATGATACGCCCACTCGCGGAGTTAAACCGCTATTTTTCTCGTGATAAATGAAATTGTTTCACGCGCGGCGCGCTTGTCATGCTCGCGAACGTTCCGCTCGAGGCTTCCTTCTCGGAGTTTCTTTCCGGACCGCGTCGAACTTCTCTTGGGATTAAATGAGACGGAAAGAATGTGGCCCTTCGATCGTGTTCCCTTAACAAAGGCATTTTGATTGAATGAAATACGATCGCGCACGATTTATGTTCGTCGCGCACGTCGATAAACGCGCGCAAGTGAAATATTGAAAGATCGAAGAAATATCTTTCGCGTTATTATTGAAAGCATTTGTAAGAGATTAATGAAGTTTCATTGCAATTTGGTAGCGCACATAAAACATCGGGATTTTTCAATACACCAGACGTTTCTGACGACAAGTCGAAATATTATTGAGAGTTGCGAGATCGAAAGCACAGGGTGAGAAAGGAGAGCAACTTATCGCGTTTTTCATATCGAATCACCTATATCACTCCGTCGAAAGCCGGCGGGCATTCTAATTTCACATTCAGAACGTTTTCCCGGCGCGACCACTTTGGACCCTTCGGCAAACACACGTCGAGCGTTCACGCAATATCTCCGCGGATATCTCGACGCGAAGACACTGACTGCGCGCGAGCTTTTCACCATGTCACCGGCGGACACAATCCGTTTTACCGTTCCGTTCCGTGTTTCCCGCTTCCTTCGCTCTTCGCTCAAGTATCGGCACTTTATAGCTCGAGAACGAAAAGATCCGTGGACGTCGAAATTGGCCGTTGCTGTTGCGATCGGACGTCGAAAGCGACGAAATATCGAAGTGATGATCGATGGTGATCTCTAAGAGCGATCGTTCCCGAGATGAGACACGCGAGTGAAAAGTCCTATGATGGCGTGCATCAGAAAATGCGAAAAGATCAGCCGTAACGTCAAAGGAGAAAGGACAACTCTCGTTAAAAAGTAATAGCTCTATCTGTATGTAAATCTAATCGCGCGGATAAAACCGTGGCGATATCAAACATGCGTTAATCAATGTCTGTCTCATGACGGAAGACGACAGGTTCTTAAGATAGCGACAGCTCGTCAGCGTGTACATCGTCGTTCTTGTGTAATGAGATCTAATCCAGGTATTTTCTTGTCTATCGGAAACCTCGGCGGTTATTTCAACGTTTTATCTAGCGATACGTCGTGTCGCTCGGAGCTTGTTAAAGACTCAAGATTGATTATAGTTGGCATATCTGTCGAGTGTTTTTGCGAAAAGTTCTTCCTCTGGATTTATGACGTTCTTAGCACAAATATGAGTTTAAATATGAAGCGCGTGTAATCGTTTTACTTCTAACAATCTGAAACTAGAATGAATAAAATTCGAACATTGAATGTATTATAGCAATTTGAAAAAAAAAACTGTTATTTTTATTTATAATTGATTATTTCTTTGTTGCAGCATCGATCGTTGTCGTAGAAGGCGTTGTCGGAAAGAAGGCGCAACTTCCTTGCAATATTCATCCCGCCGATAACGACGACGTTAGCATGGTGCTTTGGTACAAGGAAGGAATAACCGAGCCGATTTACAGGTAAACCCCCGGAAAAACTCTAATATTTATTTCTCTAAAATATCGGTTGATATAAGCTCTCTCACAAAATTTCCTTGTTCTTTTCTCACAACATACAATATTTCCTTACGTGAAAAAAGATGCGTCTTAGCTACGAGAGAAGCGCACTGAAACACTGCGAAAAAATTAACCATATCGTCTGCATAAAGCGCACTTTTACGGGAAAATCAAAAAGAGATGAGCCCGGATCCGCAAAATTCCTCGCGTTATTTTCTACTGTGAAGTTCATTTTCTACTCCAGAAGAACGGGAGGGAGAGAAGTCGCCGTTTCGCTTCCGCGGCCCGTGAAATTTTGCATATAGAATGGCAACCGGCGCATCGGAGAGGCTACCCCCTAGTCGACGTTAGTATCCGGCGGGCCATATTTAAGAAATGTAATAAGGTGTAAGATATGTGCGGGGGAATCGCGATGCATCGTTCTCGGCGCAAGGGCGACGTAGGAGAGAGAACGACTGGGTGCCGAGCACGGCACTCGGCACGGAACGCGGGTCGTTGCTTGTTGTAAAGTCGGTTTAATCCTCGCCGCGACGAGGAACTTGAAATTTAAAGGCGGCTGCCATACTAAAGCGTTTTCCCCTGTCGGTCGTTCCCGCGCGTCCTAAGCTTCTTCTCTCTTCGCGGGGACCCTACCCTTCGCAGTAAAATATTTATTGCGTGACATCGCTTATCGTACGTATGCCAGTGCACAGTTAAAGAAAAAAACTACGAGACATATGGATATGATTCTTTTTTAGATCTTACTTTCTTGTGCATATATGTATAACGTCTTGTGTGTGTAACGATAGGAGTGACTCATGTGTCATCGCGACAGGATTTTTTCAGGAAGTTATTACTCATTCAAGAGCGAATAGCTTTTGTCTTTGGATTATCTGCATGGTAATTTTAATAATTCGACGAAACTTTCATGACGAGATATGAACGTATCGTCGTCTCAAAGATTTAACTTAATTTTTATCGAGTACATTATGTCGAGCCAGCGATATTTTCTGCGTTCTTTACGATATTGCACATCTCGCTGTGATGTATTAGGTCTTAGTTTAATACTTTATAATATCGAACATTTAGCGTGTCGCCTGAGAAAAACGCTCGGCAATATTTGCAATCTCTCAGCGGGCGGTCTTCGCATTTTACTTTAATAGATAACACTTCGCAAAATCGAATCTTCAATTCCATTCTCTCTTTCTTTTTCTCTTTCTCTAGCACAGGAAAGTTTCAAGATACTTAGACCCGTCGAAGCGCCTGGTAAATTCCTTTCCTCGCGTGAGACTTTAAAGTGATCGGTTTCTTAGCGAGTGCTTCGGTAGTAGAAAGTAGTACCTAAATAGAAGGCGGTGAAAGATGCCTTTCTCGGCAGAGATCTTAAGTGTTATTTAAGATGTTTCAACAATAAGTTGCGCGCTGAAACTTTATACTCTATTTTTATCAACATTAATTGTGCATTTCGCATTGTGCACCGCATTCCTTCATGGATGCGCAAGAACGCGTCTGTCTTAGCGATAACTGTTCTACAAACATTTTATTGAGTGTTAATTGTGACAATAGTCCGCTCTGCTACATTTATTCGCGTTTTCGCAATTGCTCGCCACTTCGTTCGCAAATCGCTTTTGCGAACTGCAACTGAAGTTCATCTACGCTGCAATCTCCCAAGATAACGAAGAAACGCCTGTAGGCGATGTCTCTCTCTTTCTCCCTGAAGGTCTTGGCGACGGATCAGCTTCTCAAGTCGTGATCGACGAGGCGAGCAATCGATCTTGAAAGTCATTCCGTTGCTTATGAACGACCGGGAGTTCAAGTCGGAAAACCGATATAGGAAAATCGCTTTTTAGGCTTATCTCGCGCGAGGAAAATCGACCAAATGTGTGTTATATCCGCGGCTCGTTCTCGCATTCGATCGACGTGACTGCCCACCCTTTTGCCTCTCTCTGTGTCGTAGACACAGGGCGAGGCAATGAGGTGGCGGCGGTGGGCAGCGTCGCGTCGGTGGCGCGTCACGGAAGCGCCCTGCTCGTCCGCTGGAAGTGCGAAGTGGAAGAATTAAATCGTATTTCAACGTCAATGCCGCGGAAAAGCAAGCGCAACGGCGGGATAGCTTTGGGAATACTCAGTCACGAGCGTAAAATCCGAACTCCCGTGCAGTCGCGGAACGCAATTTAACTTTTAGTCGCTCGCGCGAGGAGCTACGGGAGAGAGAGAAAGAGAGAGTCTCTCCGCTAAATCACCTTACCTTCTTTCTATCCCGTGCGAGTTTCTCCTTACGTATCCTCCGACCGTGTCCCTCTAATCCGTCTCTCTCTTTGTTCTCGTCCTTGCTCACCGTCGGGTGCTTAATATGCAATCACGCACTGGGAATGGCTCCCAAGAGCGACTCTCGTAGACATGTCTGTCCGACTCCCAGATCACAATTCCGCAGATGATTCTTCTTCAGCGAAGCTACTCCGCACGGCAGACAGACACACACGCGACCTCGAAAACGAACGACGAATTCGTGACCCTAAATTTGATCTTTTGTTTCCATTTCACACTTGTTTCCATTAAATTCGTATATCTGTATTCGTAAAACTTTCATTTTATGATCGAGGCAACTAATTTTATGAAACTTCAATGTCAGATATAAACGTACAATTGAGCGAATTATAACTCTAATTTTATTAATTTTGCAACAGTTGAAAATGTATTACATTTGATTGCAAGTCAGTGCACACAGTGAAATATGGGTGCGCTCATTATTTACATCGTTCGTAATTAATTCAATTGACGATATCCTTTTCAGTAACGTCGACAGTGTACTATTTTAATTGACAAGCTGCAATTACAACGCAATTTACGTAATTAAATTGGCACAGTTTTTGGTGAATAACGAGGAAAATGGTAATTATCGGCAATAAATTGACTCTTGTTACGAACGGATATTTTATCAGAATCGTTCTAGTATTCGATATCTCTCTATTAGCGAAAAACAGTGAAATTCCATATCATATTTCGTAGCAGGCGCTGGTATTAATGATACAGCAGATATTAATTACATACTCGTGTTACTCGAATTTCATGACAGTTGCGGATATCGTTGCAATGATATATTTTGTAGTTGTGCACGCTGAGACGCACTGATCGATTGTATGTTGCAGCGTTGACGCCCGCAACCGCCGGCAACTCAGCAACGCCCGTTTTTGGTCGTCGCCCGCGGTATTGGGACCAAGAGCTTATTTTGTCATGGCGACGAATCCAGCTCACCTCACCATTGATCGGCTGGAAAGCACGGACCAGGGAATCTATCGGTGCCGGGTGGACTTCAGAAACTCGCCGACGCGGAAACAAAAGACGAACTTAACCGTTATAGGTGAGCGCGCATTGTGTCGCGGTGAAACTCAATCAAGCGGCGATCGCGCGCAACAATTACGAGTCGAGTCCTTTTGATCGAGGCGTGGATAATGGAGGTCGCGTCAAGTATCACGCAAGAAGCATTTTCGAAATCTCTTCTGAGAGGCCACTTGAGACCTCCGTGTATTTGAGGTGTGCGATTCGACGCTAAATATAAATCGTTCGATTTTCATCGCGTTCAAAGTTTCTTTTGCCATTTCCCGATTTCTTGCGTGCGTTGACTTATGAAACTCGGCACTTTCCGGCGCATGAATTAATCGCGACGTAAGCCGTGGTTTACTCCGCAAACTGAGCTGCCGCGGTAATACACCGTACTTCGTAACTATATGACCTGTTTCGGGAGCCATTATAACAGTTAATTCTGCTATACACAACGCGCCGGAAGTTGCGTCCGTGCATCGACTATCGCGCGCTGACTGTCGAGTCGCTTGACAAACGATCGATTAACATCCCGCGCCGGATCCTAACGACGCATTCGCCTGTTCGCACAGTGCCTCCGTCGAAGCCGATAATATTGGACGGGACGACGAGGAAACTAAGGGACGTCGAGCAACCGTACAACGAGGGAGGCGACGTAAACCTGATTTGCGAGGTTCGAGGTGGCAAGCCGCCCCCGAAGCTGAGGTGGTATCTCGACAACACCGTGATAGACGAGTCCTATCACTACGATACCGAGACCGGGGTAACGCTTAACCACTTGGTGTATCCGAAAATTGGCCGACAGCACCTCAAGACGAGACTGATCTGTCAGGCCAGCAACACGAATTTAGTGTCACCGGAGACAAAACTGATCGTCCTCGATATGAATCGTAAGTCTCGTTGATTTTCATTTTGCATGCTTTTTTTCCTACTACTCGCGTGTGTAATGAAAAACCCTGCGTTGACTCTAGTTTTCATTTCCGGAGACGCACAATGACCCAATTTTGTTCAAAACGCCGCATTAAATGTCGCATTTGCGCGTGCTGTCATAACGGCGTAATTTTAATTAGCAATATTATGACAACACAACATTTCAACACATGTATATATATTAACCAAATGACTCTGCGCCACGTGTAAAAGTAGGTCTCTTATCTCTACATACGCTATCAAAAAATATATTTAATATATTTAATTTTGCTAAAAAATTACATGTATAATATAATTGATAATGAGTATTCGAGTACGCAAAATGTTTTGCACACGTGTACACACAGAGGAGTGAAAAGATTTTAATTTGGTAATAGGTCACACAAGAATTAGCTGAGTCATAACGTCGATTGCTTCGGGCAAAAAAATGAAGGCCGCGTTCCCGATGATGTTTAAAACGAACCTCCGATTATACCTGAATATATACTACACCATACTGAGTGATGAATCAAGAATGTCCTACTTAAGCGGCCCAGTTTGTCAATCTCCGTAATGTTGCATGTTCGTGCAGTGTAGGTTTTTGTTATTTTCTTTTTACGAAAATCGCAATTTATCAAATAAATGTCGTATAATTTGCCCCAAGAAGAGATTATTTCAAAAGCGAAGAAAAACTGTAAATGAATTTGTTAACTTGCGTTGTTCGCAAGTATATTCTAATATCTCGGCATATAAAGATGGAATCGAAGCAAAAACGAAACGCATAAATCACGATAATTATCTTGCACGTTACATTTTTACTTTCAAAAATCGGATCAAATATCGATACAAATTACTGTTTATACTTTCCCGTATTTTGCCGCACACAGCTCAGTCGTTAAACATAAACGTGCCCGGTGGACGTAAAGTACCGCATATATACGTAGTTTCATGTAACCATTAATGTAAGTACGCAATTATCGCGTGCATAACGAGGTACGAGAGTTCTCCATTTGCACGTTGAGGTGAACGTGGAACTAGCGACAAGCTGACGCATTTCGCGGAAGAAAAAAGCATTTAAGCGCGTTCCATGTATTTTCCCTCCCCTATCTTAGGGATGATATCGTCTCGAATGGTTGTTTAATTTTACTTATGAATAAGAGATGCGTGTCGCTGCGCATTTTATAATGAAGTCCGCCGATCTTCAACGCGGTTATAACGTAACGCTAGTCACAAGTGCAAGCATGCAGAGCATAATTCATTCTGACAACCATCGCTTACCGCGAGTTAAAAATCTTCAGTTTGTCATTTTTCACGAAATAAAATAGCGTGTACGAAAAACGAACTGAAACATTCGAGTTCCACGATAAAGAGCAATATAAATCTTTTTCTCTTTTCGTCAAGAGAGAGGAAGAGGAAAAGAGAGAAGGGCTGTGTATCAGGTTGATTTTGACAGTTCTCGTACTCCGCATTGTTCAAGAGACCGCTCCACCGGTCACAGGAGGTACATGCACCGGAGGCCTTTTCACGTGGTCCCAGGCCGGGCCAAGGTATTCACGTGCTGAACCTATTAGTCGTCTGGCCGAGATTGGCCGATAGAGATAACGGTAACGCCTCTTGCAAGACGGATCAGTGAATCGCGTGCCTCTCGGCCCCGCAGCTTCGATTCCATGTGTTTGCCCCCCGCGAGCGCTTGGCGTGCGACAGCGCGTCCGTGTTCGAGCGTTGCTTGTCGGTGTCGGTCGATAGACGTGACGGAAACACGCGCGCGTGTTGAGATCGTACGTACGCGCGGATGGGCCGCGTGTTGGAAGGTAAGAAAGTGCACGGCGAGATATCGTGCGAGCGGTGGCTGAGGAGAGTTCGACTCGTAATGACCCAGTAACGTCGTTCTCTTCAGTCGGGAGGGAAAGCCGCGCGCGAGGGTGTGAGAAGAAACTATTCGAACTAACAGCGATAACGTTAATGTAAACACGCGTAAAAGCATTAGTACTCGACGTAGCTGTAAGAGGCGCTAATTCCCAGCCAATTGATCTCGCCGATCGCACGTTGCCGCATACACAACCGCTAGCACAAAGCGTACTACAAACCCTTTATGCGTTAAGGAATATCCTACCGCGCGCAGCTGGCCTGCATATAATCCGCGATATAAATGTTGCAACGCACGCCAACTCTGTTTAACGCGACACGATAATAACAATAATATCAAATATAGGATATCAAATAGGAACATCACCTGGTCTGCATACGAATTAAAGTTTTATACAAGTTTATTTGAAATTAATCCTCAATCGATCACCGTTGAAGCGGTTGTGTGCGTCACAACAAATTAAAATAATTCTTTTTTTTCTTTTGGCATAATTTGACAGAATTATTTTGTTTGTTTTCTCTTCAAGGAAGTGAAACACAAGCTTTTGATAGTTATGCAGACTTGTAACGCGCAAACTAACTGACCCTATTAGTCATATAAACGGTAGACGTGGGCATGTTTTCGTGTGCGAGTAATTTCGTACATTTCCCTGCGGGTGATGCTTATTAATTCACACATTTCGATGTGCGCCGAATTTATTCAACAGAACAAATAATAGTAAGCAATGCGAGTTTACGCTCTCTTGCGTGCTCGAATATGCGTTAATTCAGTTTTAATATACACAACATGACGTACATCTCATTGAAATTTCGAACAGAGTAATTAAACGTCTTTTAATAATAAATCATTATTCAATTATAATTTGACTCTTCATGGTTCGCAAGTCTTGTTCAGTCTTAAATATTAGATAGCAATTCAATAGGCGTTTTGAAAATTTAATTTACTGTAATAGACAAATTAAAGCTAGTTAAGTATAAATAAGTATAATTTAAGTATAAATTAAAACACTTGTATATTCCCATGATATTTTACGACATCGTTCTCTCTCTCTCTAGCAAGATTTGATCGGTGAGAATGTGAAAAATAAGTAAGCGGACATCACGCGAGATGCGTGACGAAGCTGGCGTGACGGAAGCTTTCGAACTGGTCTTGATGTGTCTGTATCGCGGCATGCAAACGTTTCTCTTTGTTCATAAATTTTTTGTTTTTCAAAAGCCGAGCAAGCGATTTTTTGTGCTGTTCTCGGTGATTCATACCACGTACCGCAACGCCGTACGTTCAAGAATTAAAGTCGGCATCGATGTGGCGAGCGCTCGCTAGACTTGCCAATTGCAATCGCGCTAATTTGCATCCGGTCGTGCGTGCACGCAACGCACGCACACTGGCGCGCGACTTCACGCGCGCTACGCTTATTCGTGCGCGGTCATGCGCATCGGGGGACTGTTCATTTGATAATAATTAATAATCCCGTCCCGGCGGGGTCGTGCGTTTTCATGGCGCGCGGAACATCATCGTCATTCATCAGGGAGCTATCTCGACTTCGTTCCCCAATGGCGATAAGGCCGGGAGATTTCTCTTCGCCGAGAGCCATATGCTTTTCGTCGACGCTGCCTCTCCACCGGCATTGATTTCGACCCGCCGCGCGGGAGCGCGCTTTCTGACGGAGCAGGTGGCCGTTCAACCGGCTGGAAATAAATAGGAAGGTGCGAAGAGCGTCGGGTTTGATAAGTATGCCACCGTCCGTGTGCGTCGGCTCGTAGAGGAATTATTCGAACGAACGATAACGCTACGGTAAACACGCGTGAAACCATTAAGGCTCGACCCGCAGCACTGCGCACTGTAATTCACGGCCCGACTATTCGCAGGCGTACGCAAATGGCCATCGCGAGCGGGTAGAGCGCGTCGATAATACACGAGTAAAACTCGATTGATGTACATTACGAAGTGATAAAACGAGCATGACCAGCACCATGACGTAAGAATGTCGCGTTATGATGTGACTGGGCTGCCAAGTTACAATCGAGACTGCATCTTTAACGCCACATGTGTGAAAACGAAAATGTATATGTGAGAAATACAATTTGAAGACTTTTAAAAAGTTTGAAGAACATTTCGTTCGATTGCTCTTAAAGATAATCTTTTTAATTTGCAAAACTTGAATGAAAAAATGAACAAGTTGTTTCGTAAAAACACGTAAAACTGCAAACGTGCGAGCGCGATACATCTAACGCGACCGATAGATTGCGAAGCAATTTGTCAAAGCTGTCGGCGATCGCTAAATTACAAATGACGAAAGAATCGCAATGTTCGAAGGCTCGATTTCACAGTTATATATCGTAGCGCGGGAATCAAGCTATTTTCCCGTGCAATAGCACCGCCGGCTTTGCGTGCTTTTGCTCTAATTAAACGTCGAAAATAGATACAATCCTTTCTGTTCGTTCCTCGGGAAACGTAAGGCGCGATCACGATCGACGTACACGCGAAGCCCGGCGTATCGAATTGATGCTCCCGTCGATACAACTCGCGCCACTTTACTATCTCGCAAAAATCCTAAAAATGTCTTAAAATATCTTTAAAAAAAGGTCTTTGAAATCGTCTTTGAGACGTTTGTGAGACGTTTTAAACATTTCCCATTTCAATTAATTACACGAAAAAAAGCCTCGGTAGAATTTTTATCGTTACACTAAATAAACGTATAAAACGCTCTTTCTCTCTCTCTCTCTCTCTCAATTGTATTCGTTTCCCGCGCTATTATACACGCGCGTATAAGCCTCTACCGAGGCTTTTTTTCGTGTACATAAGTGAAATAAGAAATTTTTTTTTTTAGACGTCTCACAAAAATCTCAAAGACGATGTTGAAGACCTTTTTTTAAAGATATTTTAAGACATTTTTAGGATTTTTGCAGATTGCTTGGTCAGATCCGGTTAGGGATCAGGTTCTGCTGTTTAACCAAGTCACCCGGTTTGGGGTAGGTTACGTTAGGTTTGGTGAAATCGCAGGACTTCGCTTCTTAAAAAAGTTTACGCAATTATCTTATTTACATCTTTGTCAAAACAGATACAGTGGACAAGAAAAACGATGTTGCGCGCTATATAATCGCGTCACTTTGCTATCTCGGGTCTTCATACGTATTTCAGATCCACCTCGCGCGCAAAACTGAGAGCTGTCTGCTTTCTCTCTCTGGAACGTAATCGCACCCAACATGTTTTAATTAAAACCTAATCTCTCTCGAGACATTGCCAATAAGAGAAGCGTCTATTTGAAGCGGATAATGCCGATTCTTCATCGCGTGCGCAACAAAGCGGCTTTCACGGCGGATCGCATTATCGCTCGTGGCATTAAAGCCACGGCCAAATAGATCCTCTTGATCGGCGGATGAGCAAACGCGAAAGTTGATTATTCCGACTGGGCCAAAATTTCCACAAGCGCAAATATAGCGACGATTATCAAACTTCGTCCTAGACGTGTGCGTGCGTGCGTGCGTGTGTGCGTGTCGGGAAGAGAGCACAGAGCGAAACGGAGGAATCAATTTCAGAGAAGTGGCTACCAACTAATGGCAATTAGGGGTTGTACGAGTGGCCGGCTGGCCGTGGCGGTGCATAAGCGTTCGCTGAAATTTACGAGGACGACATCAGCGTGATGTTACGAATAGCCTGGATTACGTTGATTGCTTGCGATCGATATGGATATCAAATTCTTCGATACAAGCGGAAGTTTACAGCGACAACGCGCGAACACATTGAGTGAAATTTCCTGCACGGAAAACGGAAATATTCTCACTTGTAGAATTCATTAGATTTTCTTTGTGATATTCCTTGTCGATATTTGTTTCATTTCTAGTATTAAGGTCAAGGATAGATTTACACGAAAAATAATGATCTACGTGATAAATGATAAAGCTTGTATTTCGGAGTAATAATCAAAAAGGAACCTTCAGAATGAATTATATTCAAAGTAATAATAAATCTTTTTAGATCACTTTTTGCGTGTTCTCTTTTTTTAATCGTTTCGACTTGTTTTATTATCGGTTTTTTATTTTACTGCCTCTGATAGTATGCTTAACTTTTTGGAAATTGTGTACAGATAGTAGTCGTGCACAGCGGCCTCCGCGAGCTTCGAGAACGGGCACGACTCTCTTGCGGATTTGAGAATTAAATAATTGAAATTTATCGTTATGTCGTGCCAAGAGCAGGGTTTTAACCGCGACTTTTGCGAGTGCTTTCGCAGATAGAGAGAGAAAGAGAGAGCCACGTCGTTCTTTAATTCCTCTTGTAGCTCGCAGTTCTCTTTGCCGGAATTTCGAAATAATTTTGTTTCGTAGCTACCTTGGAATTAGACACTTCAAGTTGTACATTTTCATAGTTATTTTGCGTATTTTTGTTTTGATTGTCTAATTTTTTTTCTGGATTTTGTTTCTAATGTAAAACACGGTCCCACCGTTTGTAGTAATGAAGCGTTGTTTTCGCTCGCTAGGGGACAACTTCGAAACGGTAGCGATCCGCATAAAGTTGATTAAATCAAGATCCCGTCGTTGCAAAACTCAGCTTTGCTCACAGACGACGCTTAACGATGTAACTTTATTTATTCTTGCAACGTGTAATTTTTTTTTTTTTAATGATACAAAGATAAAGAAAAACAGCAATTATAAATACACCTCGCAAACTTTCATGCTGTATTTGTGAAGACAAAATTTTCGAAGTAAAAGCAAAATTGAGTAATAATAAGTGCGCAAACTTTTTCTTGCTTTTTCTTTGTTTTGTAAACTTGGATATTACTTTGAGAAATTTTTAAACATATCATTAAATCCTAACCGATCAGAATGTCAACCTAATCAGTCAAAATATGAAGAGACATGTACTATAAGTCACACGAGCGGACGATATATACGCGCGCCACTTGTACATTCTTCGCGTGCGTTCCGCAGTTTACTGCAATTCTAGAAAGAATTCTTTGCATTTTTTTGTTGCAGTAAAACCACTGATGGTTCAGATCTTAACGAAAGAAACGCGAGTTTCAGCCGACAAAACTTACGACGTGGAATGTCGTACGAGCGGTTCGCGGCCCGAGGCAGTGATCACGTGGTGGAAAGCAAACAAGCAGATCAAGAAGATGGCTCAAAACGTAAGTCAGCTATACCTACGTTTATATATGCATGCGTATTGCACGTCAACTACGCGATAAAATTGCACTGTACTGTGAAACGAAAATAGATGTCGTTCTAAAGAGGAAAGCTATGTCATTTAAATGCGGTGGAAAGCAAACACTTTAGCCTCCTTAGTAAAAAGTTCTTCTCTCTTGTCTTTTATTTGAAGATGTTAAACGTCGGCGCTTTCGGTCCGTAACTTCCCGGCGACGAAAGCAAATTTATAATGCTCTTGTTATAAAATGACGCAAGTAAAATTGAGGGTGAGTAAATTCGACTACTAGACTTTCCATTGAATCTCTTTCTCTCTCTCTCTCTCTCTCTCTCATTTCTGTAGAACATTTCTGAACGAGAACTCGTTTCATTTCAGAAAGCAAGATTATACCATTGTGGCGCAAAATTTTCCTCCGTGGGTTTTCTCAGTATTACGTATTGGTTTTGTCGCGAGATGGATTTTAGCTCGGTCAACACTGCGATGATCCGTCCGATCTTCGACGGAATAACCGGCAAAATTGCTTGCATGTAAAGAAAAAAGCACAGTTGATCCACGACTCGTCTTCCCGAGTGTCCTAGTTTGATAAAGTTGCACCGGGTGTTTTTATCGGGTCGCCTCATCGGTCATTAATTTTTTATATCGGTCGAACGTGAGCTTTCGTCGTGTCGTCGAGTCTTGTGAAAACGATTTAGCGCGACAAGCATCGCTCAAAGTGCGGCGCACAATTTGGAGGGAAATTTGTGAAATTCGACGTCCCGCAACTTCCCGCAGTTTACGACGATTTTCGTTGAGAAGTTAGGACGACGCAGCAGTTATTTCGTTTTTCTTGCGGCCGACTTCTCGTTCATCCCGTCGCGCCTCGATTCCCGACATCTTCCTTCTTCTCTGTCGCAGTGACAGAGGGAGTACAGAACTTCGCCACAGCGATTCAGTGGATAAACGCGATGATAAACTTTCAAGGCTTAACTTTCTTTTCCTATTTTCGACGTAGACGCTTCTTTCCCACGCGGCCTGTGGCACGAAATGTTTTACTTGAAAACGTTAAATTTTTGAAACGTTTCCGTCTGGGTGTAAGTATTCTTTCTTTTCACGAAACAACTTCATTATAGCCACTTCGCGAAGTCGTCTTATCTTTGTACTCCGCAATTTGCACATAAAAATCTATCGATTCTACATTTATTGAAACCGCTTCTCTCTCAAATAACTACATTGTCGTATCAAAGTAATACACAATAGAACAATCGAAAAATTCAACGATTACCCTTTGTAATTATTAAATGACCTCGTGTATCTATACAATGCACGTTTTCACAATGTTATGATATTCGAGATAATTACAGCATAGATATTAAAGCAACGTGCAAACTATGTTATAGCTGTTACATAATAATATTATATTGGCGTAAAACAAAAGTGAAACAATAAACAACAAATTTGCTATATATTTCTATGAAAGCACCGTTGCAGATAAAATAATATCTTGAAACAATCTGTTACACAATATGTTTCATAGTTACTATCTCGCAATTCGAAAACATATGCATTATTATTGTATTAGTCATTTTTATCGTAGTGCGTAAATCATTAATTTCGAGCACAAACAAGCATCGGACAAGCTTCGCTTATAAAAATATTGAACATTTTCACGTATCACAATTTCTACAACAGACAGCTATTTCTGTTTTATGCTTATTTCATACATTTTTACTGCGCTATTATTCCATGATCATCCGTGAGCGAAAATGTGTGAAGCACTCGCGACGGCCATTACCGCGTACACGATGACCGGGATAATCGGGATATTTCACGAAAAGTTGTATTATGAATTTTTTCACGTTTATTACACGAGTAAACACGTTCGTACATCGTGAAAATTTCAATATATTCCTGTTCAAAAACGCTACACAAATTATATGACAAAATATTATTCGCGTGATGTAATCGAAACGCGAATGAGAAAAGCGTTTGTTTTTTAAGTCCAAATTCTTCTTTTGTTCGCGATATTGAGAAACATCAGCTGTATCTATCTCGTGTTTTCGCGCTTTTATATATTCTAGAATCGGATTCGTAGTTTTCGCATCGGTGTGAGAAAATAATCAAAACACCGTCGCGCGCACGGAAATTACGCGCGCTTTAAACTTTATTTCGCGTAGACACGCGAAACCGATTAAGTAAAACGTTTTTCCGTCACATCCATACGGTGGATTTTATCCCAGAAAACGGGGGTTTCAAAATACCACGTCTGCAACATTCGGTCGACGCATGCGAACACTATGACCGTAACGTCACTACGATCTATTCCGCGCGATGTATCGATGCCGGTGTGTCGGACTGTCCGGAGGGTTTTATCGGAAAATTCGATCGCACGTCGCACTGAGGTGCACTGAAAGTGCAACGTGGTGGAGCTTGCAAAAAAATGCGAGAGAGAGGTAGCAAAGTAGTAGGGGTGGGAAGAGAGAGAAAGATAGAAAGAGAGAGAGAGAGAGAGGAGAGACAGGTGCAATGATAGGTGAAAGTGTGTAAGAGAGCGAGAGACAGCAATGTCACATTCATCCTGACGAACCATTACTTCCATTCATCGTATTCGCGATACTGATGCGGATACGTGGCTTTTCCGATATATATGCCCGATGGCACTATCATTAAAATGACATCGTGAAAACGCGGGAGGAACGCGGACCGTGATGGAGAGAGGAAGCGTCAGCGATGTGACCCGCTCCCGCTTCGACCTCCATTTTGCGCCGTTGCTCTAAGCATCATAAATCTTGAAAAACTGTTAATCCCTCGCGCTCTTTTTTTTATTTCGGCATCACTTCGATCTAACAACTTCCAACGATGTTAAATTAATATTAGCGACAAACGCGTGACATTTCTACGTTCTGAGAAACAAAAAGAACGAAACTGATGTTTTTGCGACACCGGGAAATGAGAGAAATTCAAGTCACGTGTCCCGCGAAGATAATACGGGAAGCGTATCAATGTGCTGATTTAGGTTGATTCGATTAATAGGCCGCGGCGTCTGCGCTCTCGGCCGTTTGAATATCGCAAAACTTTCGGAACCCGATTAATTCCGCACGAAATGCGCATGTTTAATTACAGTATCCGCTCGAGAACAATCAGAGCCTGAGTATCCTCAGCTTTGTGCCAACTATAGAGGACGACGGTAAATATTTGACATGCCGCGCGGAAAATCCTGCCATACTCGACAGTGCGTTGGAGGATAAGTGGCGGCTCGACGTACAATACCAGCCGGTGGTCAACCTGAGGATGGGCGAGACGCTGAATCCGGATGACATCAAAGAGGGCGATGACGTGTATTTCGAGTGCATAGTGCAGGCAAATCCGAAGGTGTACAAGCTCGCCTGGTTCAAGGATGTAAGTGCGATAATCTGGGCACTCGCGTGTCCCATCACGATACCCGAAGAAACATTTCACGGCATTTGCGTTCCGCTGTGCTACGGCCGCGCGGCGTTGCATTTGTTCTCTCGGTTTATGCAAATTTAATTAGTTACTCATTAGATAACTCGCGTGTGCACAATTCCACGTGCACATTTTTTATTATTATTATAGTTTGCATCTATATTGTAGTTATAATGCGTGAACGTTCTCACACTCACGTTTTTCATATCACATTGTAATTTGCAATTAAGGAAGAAAAACATTCTCAATCTACGAATTTTCTCAATCGGCAACGTCGATTTTTTGCGTTGTGTGTGTTAAAGGGTAAAGAGCTGAAGAACAATTCCACAGCCGGGGTGATTTTCAGCGATTTTTCATTGGTGCTGCAAGGATTGACTCGTTATTCCGCCGGCGATTACACCTGTCTCGCGGCGAACAGCGAAGGAAAGACCGCCAGTAATCCGGTGTCTCTCCAGATAATGTGTAAGTCGAAGGCGCAATTAACAAGTCTTTGTAATAATTAATAACTAAATTATACCGATCGGAAATTGACTCGGGTAAACAATAACGTTGTAATGGCGTTTGAGCGTATGTCCTTCACAACGCACGGCGTCAGTTCCCCAATTTCGCTCTCGCGCGCGGCTCACAATCCCTCGATAATTACTTAATCGATGGTAAGCAACTCCGTGTGCACACGGCAGAGGCGAGCGCCTATGGTTTGTCGAACGCATGAGAAACGAATTTCCCCCCGACCGTCGTGGCGAGAAAATAGGTTGGCGAAGGCGAGGAGCAGAAGGAGGGACGAGAATAGGCTGTATAGTTTTCTGTGAGAAACACGGAAACGCGGGTTATTCTATTAGAATGGTCGGTGGCCCTGGTGCCTAGCCCGGCATATCTGCATCTTGTAAATGACCTAAGAGGGAAGGAAGGACTGCGATGCATATTCAGTATATGTAAAGCATAAGCTGAATATTCATGTGTGGGTGAACGCAGGCTGTGGCAATGTGCTAAGCTAGGCCGTAACAGACATACGATAGAGCGCACGTAACCGAAGGAGAGATCGCAAATCCATCCTCATATTTTAAATCCCGTTCTCTTCGACGCATTTCGATGATGTCAATTTCTAGCGTTCGCGCGAGATGCAGAAAAATTGACAGTCGCATCACAATACGCGTCTGTGTAATATTGCAAGTTAGCAATGTTTTTATAGCGTGACGCGGCAAGAAAAACATTTTGTTTCATATATTTTATTTATGTATATTTTTTTTCTGTCATCTATGTATAGTTTAAAATAAAAGTTATTTCAACGTTCTCCTAGAGAGAAACAATTAAAATATTGAAAAAAATAGTTTCATTGCACGTAGTATACTATATGTATATATTTTGTATTTTTTTACATATATATACAATAAGTGTAGAAAGTAATGAGATGTGCTACAAGATCTGTGGATTTTCTGCTTCACAACTACAAATAACTTTAACTGTTTGCAATGCAAATCGTATAAGTACGGAAAGCTTCCTGGTCAACGCACATTTGATTCACAAATTTAGAAGTTTGTTAACATCCATTGTTCTACACGTGAATTAGAGCATATTTAAATCTCTCTCTTGGTAACTTTGAATCAAGTAGGAATCACAAATTTTAGTTCGTATATTCTCTACATTTACAATGAACAATCTTGTCGTTAATATCAATCTCCACAGCTACAAAAAATTTTATCCGTCTTTTTCTTTTACATCTACAATTTTCTGTGTGTGTGTGTGTTCAAGCTTAGAGAACAGCAACCACGTGAAACATTTTGATTAAAAAAATTAATAGATCAAGCGTTGATCGTCGGCCATTGAATGAATAATATAGGTAAAAAACATGTAATAGAAGTCACAAATAGACACGATTCGAATTCCGAACATTTATTATGAAAAACCTAATCCGTTTTATTAGAACAGAGAAGGAAGAAGAGATCGTTGAATGTTTTATAAAGCGAAACAAATGTCGGCCCAACAATTTGTCTGGTTATTCTAGAGAAATTGCGAAATTATTCAAGCTGTACTTTCCAACACGCACACACACACCAGCGCAGAAATATAATGTTGTCTTTCGTCACATTTATCCTTTATCTCTTTTCTTCTCTCTCTCTTCTTTCTTTTTTAAATCGGAAATTTCAATAGTGAAGTTTTATAAAAAATTATTTTTAAGGATACAAAAATGCAAATAAAAGACTGTTTTGATAAAATGTTTGAATAAAATAAAACACTACTGCATGTGTCTTTCATGACTTGTTAAAGCTCACGTACATGCCAAGAGACATGTCTGTATATCAAAAAAGTATCTCTTAGCATTTTGCAAAGCAATTTTTGCTTCAGAATATATCGTATTAAACATAAAGGAGATCAATCTGATTTCTCTCTCTCTCTCTACTATACTACGTATCTCTTATTCACAAACTTCGAGATCAAGCCATGACGTCTCTGCACAGGATATCTTCCTTTAGTAAACAGATGTACTTGCAGCCTTGCTGATACGTCGATATACGGTAACGCTGCTCTACGGAGCAGCATCTCCCGAACTTCTCATCTTAGCAATTAATTTAGTACTACAGAGAGAGAGAGAGAGAGCGGAGAGAGAGGAGAGAGAGACTGTATCAAATTGCAACCAGACAGTCTCTCCAACCGTGATTCCCAGCTTCGGTCGTAAATCATCACTCAGTCCCGTGCGGGACTTCCGCGTGTCATGGCCTATCGCAAATACCGATGTCAAGGGAATTTCCTATTAGACTATCGATCGACCGTGCGGCGGGCTGAGCGCTGTCTAGCTGCTTCTTCTTCCGTTTGACACCCGCGGATCTCACCGGGATATAGAGCGGCGCGCGCGCGCGCAACATATCGCAGCATAGAACACGAATAACCGCACACGTCGAATATCCATTTAAATCGCCGTTAGTATTATTTTACGGACAAGAACAGAATGCTGTGTGATTGATTTACGGTCTTATACGTACACGAGCGGAGAGAAGTGCGCGAGCGCGTGCAACGCGACGCTGGAAAAGAAATTAATCAGAATCACGCTCTTACGCTTATCATCAGGACAATGAAAATTCTCGGTGCGGAAGAACGCAGACTGCATACACACTTTGTTATACATTAATCTTGACGAGCGGTTCTCATAAATCACCCCTCTCGTACTTCAAACTTCGCTCTGGTCTATCGTTGTTCGCAGAAAAGCCAACCGTCGACAAA
This sequence comes from Pseudomyrmex cubaensis, assembly GCA_014825685.1. NCBI lineage: Eukaryota > Metazoa > Arthropoda > Insecta > Hymenoptera > Formicidae > Pseudomyrmex > Pseudomyrmex cubaensis. The sequence continues at coordinate 42,276 of QVOA01010382.1, read as the reverse complement.
GTGCGACGACTTTGTTTGCAGATGCACCGGTGTGTAAGGAGGGCAAGAGTGAGGTGGTGGTCGGCGCTTTGAAGCAGGAAACTGTGTTGTTAGCCTGTTCCGTGGAGAGCCATCCGGCGCCAGTGACTTACCACTGGACGTTCAATAATTCCGGCGAGCTCGTCGACGTGCAGTCTCGTTATTCCCACGTATCGGCGTCCGGCACACCGTCCGCCTCGGACACTCTGAAAGAGTACCAACAGTTTCGCGGCCCCAATCTCGACTACACACCGGCTACGGAAATGGATTACGGCACGGTGGCGTGCTGGGCGAGCAACCAGGTTGGCAAGCAACGAACACCCTGCCTCTTTCAGGCAAGTACTTTTCGCCTGTGCCTTTTCGCTTCTTTGCTCTCAACCACGCGCGTGGCTTTCGACGTGCGATTCAGAATTTCGTGCTTTCAGATTGACGCGCGTGTCGAATAAGTGTGTTTTTACTCTTCTTTTTTTAAAACAAATATAAAATTATACTAAAAGATTTTAAAAGTTTTAAGTTTTTTTTTAATTATAATTTTATTTTCGTAATATATTTATTTTTTATGTTGTGATATTAACATGTTTTCTTGAACGATTATTACTTCAATCACTGTTCTTAACTACGTTCTTACTTGTAACGATCCATTTGATCTGAAAGTAGTATTTGTAGTTGAATCGTTCGTAGTGCAGGTCTAAAAAATTCCTGTATTTACATCACGTACATGTTACTAGCTATTTCCTTCATAAATTTTATACACATTGTACACTCCGGCATCACTATGTACCCCATAAATTTTCATTTTGATCGATCGACGATACCTACAAAGAACGCGGAGCTGCTTTCTGACGATACAAACTGTATTGGTATTTGAAAGTGCATGTGAAAGTCCTCGAACGTGTGCGAAGTCGTTTGTCGTCGCTACGGGGTAAGATCGATCGTTCTTTTCATCTATTGCGCAAAGGACTGCGCGATACAGGAAGATGTACGTATTACATCCTTTAAATTACATCCTTAAATTACGCGGACTATTATGCAACAGCATTTAGAGGGAAGTGCATTAAGAAATCACCGGTCTCTTTGACCTTTTTTTTTTCGAGTAGAGAGAATTGCAGAAACTTTGCTTTGTTAGTAATATAATAACAGACGTGTTGTTCGCTTGATGCAAATATGCTTTATTTCCGACTCGCTTGTTTCAGGTTATAGCCGCGGGCCGTCCGTATGCTCTTCACAATTGCAGCGCCACGGAAATGTCGGCGCCTCTGGACGTGGAGGAGCTCGGCACGAAGTCGGGAACGGGGCTGGTAGTCCGATGCCTCGAGGGTTACGACGGAGGTCTTCCGATATATAGTTATCTGCTCGAGGTCGTGGCCGACGAGGACGGAGGTCCGATTCTGCTAAATAAAAGTGTGCCGGCAAGTCCCAACGGACCTACCTTCGAGGTCGCAGGACTAACGACGGGTAGGAGTTATCGACTTTTTCTCTACGCAATTAATGCGAAGGGGAGGAGCGAACCTGCCATCCTCGAACCGGTAACCCTAAAAGGCGTCGCTATGTATACAACCGGTGAGTGTAGATTCAGCTCTTTCGAAGATGTTTTTCGTGTGTCAAAAATTTATTTGTCTATTTATTTTTGTTTGTTGGCAAAACAAAATTCCTTTTATATTCTTTGCCGGTGACAAAATATATTTTGATTTTGCAATTAAATATTATAATTGCACGAAATGTAGAGACAGCAATGATTCAGTACTTCCCCGCTAAGAATAATCGCAAAACTTTCAAATTATAAAATCCTGTGAATATATTTCTTTTGCGTCGCTCCCATTTTTGGAAAATTATGAAAAGTTTTCTCGTTAGCATGATTATTCTTATATTGCGTGTACGTAAGGGAATGAACGAAGATGATTTTGGGGCAAAATCTTCGAACAAAGTCGTAAACGAATCATGAAGCATGTAACTTGAATGACTTGTGAAGTTAGTTGAAGAAGAAACCTAGTAATCTAATGATAATGAAATTCTTTTATGATATCTCTCCTTTTCATTATATATTTAAATTTTCTCTGCTATGCAAAGTACAGTCGCGTTATTCTTTGCGCCGCGGAGAGAACTTACTACTCGTTAATAGTCTCGCTTCCACATCGCACAGAACGGATACGACTTCGCACTGTACAAAGATATTTACTTTTTACGTGAACAAGTAGATCTTTCGCTAACACTCACACACAGCGGGGGAATAAAAAAAACAAAAAAAAAAAAACGATTGATCGCATTGTGTTCGTCGGGCGAGCGGTCGAGCCGGTTTTCCTTTCTCGACTTCCTATATTTACGCGTCAATCGCCGATCGTTGCAACAATAATAGCCGCGCTACATTTTCTTTCTCGTCGTGTCGTCCCCGTTGAAAACCGAACGCGGAGACCGGACGTGCTCTCTGAAAAATGACGCGGTCCGGCCGGAAAAAAACGCTGAATTTCACTTTTGACGGTCCATTAGAGAGCGCGCGGTTACGCACGCCGCGCACGGATAGCTATTATACGCTGATAGACGTTGCAAGGAAGGCGGATATGATCGCAATTTCGCAAATACTGCGAGCGGACGCGTCAGTATTGCAATTAGTCGGTTAACCGCCTGTAGTCTCCTCGCCGTTCTCCACGACGAGGCTCACACTGCGGTCGGCGAGGTTGTGAGCCGGTACGTAGGGTGAAGGGAAGGGGAGCAGAAGGAGGGTTGAAGTGGTCCGCTATCGGTGGATAGCGGTAGAGGCCGAGGGTATTCGTAGGGTAGGTAGGAGAGCTTGTAATGCTGAACGCAGCGCAACGCAACCGCAGGTATCGGACTCTGCGGACCTTGCAATTAACAAAACAGATTACTCTCAATCAACGAACACCTATACTTGCTTTGGTATACGCGACGTGACAATTTCAGAAGCTTTCTGCAACTCTCCACGCGATTCCACGAGAAAATAACAAACATTCTGTAACGGCGCAGTCGATAGTATTGAGAAGAATTAAATCGTCGACTTTTTTTTCTTTTAAATTTTTCGAGAAGAAATTTAAAAAATGATAGAAATGGAAAAGTTAGTTTTACAAAGATGGACTTTGTGTCAGTAACAAATTAATGGTCTCCAGAATGTTATATTTCGCATTATTTTCTGCGTCGAATTGAATTCGAGTCGATTGAATTTATATATCTTAGGATTGACAGAAGGAAAAAGGAACAAGTTGAAGAGCTGATAAGTACATTTATCAGAGGAAATACTTATTCGCGTTGTCAATAGTCTTTCTTGCGTTTACGTAACAGCAAAGGGAGGAAACGTTTTCTTGATGCTGGTTTATTTTCTCGTAATATTGGTGGCGTTAAACCGCGTTGCAAACTTGAAAGGCATCCGAAACTCAAAAGAACTTATCGTCCGAGCGTCTGTTCGTGCTGTCGCTCGTCGACACGAAAAAGCCAAAACGCGAGAACGTAATTGCCGACTTGATCGATGCGCTACAGACTGCGTTACATACGAAAAATTGCAGCTGGAAGGTTGGCGTGCTCAGGAATTTAGCTGCAACGCAATCGGAAACTAACTTCCATTCCCTACCGGTACGTGAAGGAAAATGGTTGCCGCTCGAGTTGCTTCTTGTTTCCGCAAATACTTTCGGTCGAGCCAACAAATCCGCGGCAAATCTTTCGCGAAGCCAATGCCGGTGAGCGATTAAGAAAGTATAATGTTTACACAAGCATCCCGACTGACACACTTCGATTATTTCTTTTCCATTCGAGGAACGATGCTCGATTATAATAGACTCTATCTGTGCGACTCCGGCAACGTAATAGAAAGTCATTGGTAACATACGGTCGCGGGTCAACACGAGGTTAATTCAGTTTACCACCGATTTCCAACGCCACCAACCACTAGTAGTCCCACCCTAACTCTCTCTCGCTCTTTCTCTTTCTGATGTACTCGCACCCTCGGTCTTTACCGTCGAGGGTCCGACTCTCCTCACCCTCCGCCTCCATCCTTCCTTCTTCGCTAATTCCGACACGCCTGACTTTGCACACTGGCTCTCTGTGTGCGAGGGTGGCGAGGTGCAAATATTGATTTGACGACCGTAACCTCGCGGCGCTGATTTGCCCGAATGGCGGCCTGTCTACGAACCATCGAAGCCAATTTGCGGGCTCTTTGTATTGTCCCCGGCTCTAGTATTGTCCTACAAAGAGCCGCAGGGATCCGTTAGAGACAGAAGGTACTCTCGTCCTTTGCGCTGCGGTTTTAATGTTCCTGTGCTTATTCCGATCTCTCGCATCAATATTCTGCGTAATCTTTCGTAACAATCGATCGTGTTCACGTATAAGTACAAAGATACGATATTCTCCAAACATATTACTTGTATAAATAAAAATAAATGTAAAATTCTTTATCGAAATATATACGCGAATGTAAAGAACGTAGAACACCTCGAAGAGATGATGATATTTTATCGTTGATCGATTATGAAATAGATGAAGCAGAACACGCACACACACACACATACGCTTGTGTTCGATATACACGGAGATATTTCCGAGAAACGAGGCGAATCTTACACTACTTCTCACTTATCACGTTCTGAAACAAACTTCTCCCTTTTCCTTCGTTCCAACAAATCGTTGTGGTTCGCGCGAAGAGATCTCCCGCTGAAATGTTTTTGTGTGTACCTTACCAGTATCTCCTGCGAGGAACAAGAACTGGCCGCGAACGAACGAAACGCTAGTCTCGGTAACGATACCGACATGCCGAGGAAGAAGATATGATTCAAGTCGAGAAGTTCCTCTCGGCAGCCGCGGAAGCGAGAAAAACGGTAACTCGGCGTGGCACGCTGCGGTAGTGCAAGAAAACGAACACGAGGGATAAAAGCGAGGTACGAGACGAGTCGGCGTGGCTGAGACAAGTAGGAAGAAAATTGTAGCAGCCTCTCTCTCTCGCTCTCTCTGTTGCCTTTTCTCGTAATCGTTCATTGAACGAGCACCGTGGCTGATCCACTAGTAGGAAAATTAAATAAATGGAATATTCTTTTCCACTTACGCAGATAAAAAAGTCGCGTCTCAAGTCTGTTACACACGACCGCGGCCGCGATTCTATCGAATAAAAAATGGAAAAGAAGTTTTCTCGTATCGCTTATTTTCTCAAACTTGCGCACTAACATCATATCGTACGAGAAAAGAAGCGGAGAAAGAGCGGAAAGGAAAAGCGGGAAACAGAAACGAGATATCGAGGATGGTCACGTAAAACGAGAAGGTACGGGCGACTCGGTTGCTACGGGCGACTCGCATATTCTTGTTGGAAACTTCTGTATATAAGGTAGGTATAAGTCGCATAACTAGCGCGAAACGGATTACGGGAATTAATCTTAAAAGTTTCGTATCGAGCACGCGGCAAGCATCACGATGGAAATTTATGTGGGATGTTACATATTGATATTGATGAAGTTGCTTCGTTTATATTCGTTATAAAGGAGAGAAATCGGGCTTAATTATCCGGGAAACACAGAATAATGTATTTTCCTATTGAAGTAAAGAGAAATTGAGCGAATATTTCGCAACGATTCTTCTCGGGGATCGATCGGTCGGAGAGAATCTCAAGGTCTTCCGAGAGTTTTCGACATTCTCACGCGCGCTTGTTTGGCCTCGGGGCTGCCACGTGGACGGTTTCAGAATGCAATTCTTTCGAAATTGGTTTCGGGTTTCCGCGGGATTGCCTCGATTTGGGACGAATTACTTTACCCTCGTCGAAGGTTGCGCGCGCTCGCGTTTCTCTGCTCGGCCACTCGCAAAGAACTTCCCCCGTGAAATCCCGGCTTTAAACTCTGTACACGTCGTGCGAGTATTGCCTCGCCGGAAGCGGACTGATTTTCCCAGGAGCTCGCTTGTCTCTATCCACGTGGTTTTTACTATTTACCGGATAGACGCGATGAGCAGGAAGTGAGCAAATAAAGTGGTTATGTCGGTGCTTGGGATTCAAGTGAGCCGATTTATGGCGCTAAGATTGACATTGTTTTCGTGAAACGCGCGCAACAGGCCGTACATCTTCGCGCAAGATTCGTCGACAGAGTAAACGGGAACGTCAATATTAATTCTCTCCCGCTGCAGCGCGGGACCGAAATACCTCGATGCTTATACAGCGAGTTGCTGGTGAGGTAATATTTCACAACGCTACCGGGAGAAGCTATCTTCGTAGCCGCCGCGGTGTTTGAAATTTGACAATAAACGTAAATGCAATTTTTCATTTTAACGCAATTGACACTTAACTGTAATAGAATTGCTTGCGAGTTTGTTAAGCTTAATAATGAAATAAGAGAAATTGAGTAACAAGGTAATGCAAATTTACGAGTTGTTCAAGTTCCTCGTATACATAGATGTTCTTCTACATATTATCGGAATTTTAACGCTAGTTGAAAAATTTTCTACTTTAAACTGCTTGTAATATACAAGCAAGAATCTCAAGTGGAGAGTCATTGCCCTTTACCAACAAGACAGTCCCTCGGAGAGCGTCGGATGTCAGCTAATAATGTACCTGAATTGAAAACGCTGCACAAGAGTTTGCTTTCTCCGGCAGTCCGCTGACAGATTTTTTTGAATGGCACCGGTAGTAGCACCGTTGCTTAACGCGGACTTCGCATACAACAGCGCTCAAGTGGCTCAAAGAATTCCTCCTTGGCGTGTTCTCCGCGTCGTCGAGTTAGCTCCTGCCTTATTTACGCAGATAAGACAAAGTGCATAGTCAACACGACGCGCGGCAAAAGAGCGGCTTGAGTGCATTAAAATCCTGTTTAAGGCAAACAATCGCGCGCGCGCACGCGGGAGAGACGCACGCGCGCGCACTCCCTCTCCCTTTTATCCCTCAAGCGTGTCACGAGTCATTATAATAATTGCGTTGAGGTTTCTACTACGAAAGAGTGAGCAAATATTTTCCACAAAGCTTCTCGGTGTGTATTTCTCGCTTCAGTCGTTAATTGACGAGTTTTTTTTTGTTTTATATTCAGTACCGCCGAACTCTTTTATTCACACGCACGAAACTGCGTCGTAGTTTGTCATAGTCGTGCGAACGCGCAGGGGATGCAAATTAAACGACGCTATGCGTCGCCATTTCTCTACCGTCCTTGCAATTATACCTACTTTTACAATTTTCCGTTGCGATCGGGCAACTGTGTCCCGGCGCGGTCCTGCAATTTCACACTGGAAAAAGTTTAATTACTCCCGGTGCCGGGGACATATCCCGGTGTAAACACACTGTCTGCGCAAGTTGGTTGTACGAGCGAAAGACAGCTCTTGATTCTCGACTAAATTCTTCTATTATATGAAGGAAACGCAACGCAGCTGAGACGTAATGTCCGCATTCATCTGGTTACCGGATGTCATTCTGCTTGCTGTCTGTTCCTCTTCTTCTTTCTTCCTTCTCTTTCCTCTTCACCTTCTTTCTCTCTCTCTCTCTCTCTGTCTTTTTTTGCTCTCGCAATCCGCGAGGCGGAGTTTAAATTGGTCCGCTTTCCGCCGGCAATCAAAGTCTAATCAAACTTTAACGAGTATCACGAATGCTCCTTGGGTACCCGTCAAGCAGGGAATTTCTACTATCTCTGTCTGCTTCAGGACTGCGGATAACAGCGGATTTACGGCTGTTTTAAAATTTTCAACGATGCCAACGGTAGACTAAGGAGCAACACACTGGGATTGAAACGTGACAGGCCGCTTCGTTTTGCCGATCTTTTCTTTCACACGAGATTCTACAAGTTTCCGCGTGTTTCATCCGCGGTTTATTTTGATCAACAACTCGATGACATTCCCGTTAGTTTATCTGAGAGATTTCGATGTGTGTTGTCGCGTGTATCCCGAGCAGAAACGTGCTCCAGATGTTACCATCGATACCTCCTCGTGTGGCAATTCTCCAATTTTTATTAAACAAACTTTGACCGTTATTCAAACGGAGAGAAATTTCGTGTATTTATTGCCACGCGTTTTGAACATCTTTTTTTCTTTAACGATCTTTTGAAAAGCGGTCTTTCTTGGGTGCATCTCTTTGCTCAATACAATTTGCATAATGGACTCGCGTCGAGAATTTATTCGCTCACAATTTACGCAAACACACGCAACGTTTTTGGCCGATACATCACAAGATTGCCGAGATTGTTCGCAGCGCAAATTTATATTCTAATAAACAATTAAGAACATTAACTGTGTGACTTAATTGTACTGTCATATATAATGGTACAATATCTTGAATATAATTGTGTGAATATACACACGAAATGTCAATCGTCAATGTTGAGAAAAATATTTTAAATCTATAAAAAACTTTTAAAACTCAATGATTGCACGAATATTACTCACGATATTGAGATAACCGTGTTGAGAAAGAACAAGTATTTATGCCGCTCTTTTTAACTGCGACGGCAAACAATAAACTATCTCAAAGGCACAACAACCTAGGAGCGATCTCGTTTACACCGTTTCATTTCTTTGAGATCCGTGAATGAGCCGTGGTCGGTTTTCCAGCGCTAAACGAGCTTTAAAAGGCGCATTGCCACCGTCTTTTCGTGTTTTTAACCGGGCTTGCAAGCTTGTCGTTTCAGAAATTACCGCTCGTCTGAGCTTCAGTTGCTGCAAATAATGCGGCAGCAAAACTTGTAACGTTCGCCGTTATTAAAACGATTATTATCATACGATGTAAAATAATGATGTTATTGCATCTTTGCTTAAAGAAGTTTTTATTTGTAATCCGTTAATTTCGTTAACTCAATAAATGTTTAAATTTTTGTGTGTCGCCCAAATATTGGTTCATTAAATATCAAATTTGACAACTATTTATATTTATTAAATTTCATACTTACTGATCAAATTATCTTGTTATTTTCTATAAATAAAAAACAAACTCGTTCGAAATGTCAACTTCCAAATTTATCTTGAAGAAGCTCAAGTGAAATGGTTGCGATGATAAAGCAGAGAAAATGCAGACGCAACAGAACACAGCTTCCGACGTTTGCACATGCACAAGCAAGTTTATAGGTGTATACGTAGGTGCGACGCGTGAGCTAGCTCGTGATAACAGCCTAGGGGGATGATGGACTAGCGAGAACGTCCTTATACGGGGGTGGTTTCATGGGACGAGGTGTATATGGCGACAAAGTGTGCGTTAATTATATTCTCCTTGCGGCGAGATACTCCGCGGCGTCATACGCGCGTACATGAACGAAGAGAAATGGAGAAATGTCCTACGTGTGTATATGTATATATGTGTGTACACGCAAAATGCAGAGCGTAGGTGTCATAGATGCGCGGCATATTGCGCGACAAAAGAACATATATTTATATAGAAGGGTTAAACTTCAATAACTTCACAATAGACATACCTTTGTCAATTATTGTCGTGCTTATTAAAGCCAGAGAAGCGCCTGATATTGATCACGCTTGTTCCCTCGATAGTCAGCGGAATTACCGTGACAAAAAGAAGGGAGGGAAGAATCGACACACGTATAGGGGAATATATCATATCTTGTATTGTCTACTATCTGCGTTATCTCGTCTGAACAGAACGGTCATGCGAATCGATTCACAATCGAAACTGTGAAATTGCGCGCGATTATCATCTCATTTAATCGCTAAGAATGATTTCGACGAACACAAAGTTAAACACGAGACATTAATGTAATCGCGATTTATCGGGAGGAAACATATTCGAAGTGACTGGTAAAAAAATCGATAAAGCCTGTACAATCACCAAACTAGATGCTCTACAGTCAAAGTACCGTGATACCGTAACGCTATCGTAACATTCTGCAGATGCAATCCGATGAGATTGTAGTCGGGTAAAAGAAGATTGGAGAAATATTGTATTTTAATCGAGCTGTCTTAGTCGACAAAAACAAACGCGAAATGGAGCTTGTTGGCATAACAAACTATCACGTTAGACCACAGTAGCAATATTTTTTTTTTTTTTTATTTTTTTATTTTATCTCTGTACAGTTCGAGCTCTAACGATCGCGCTCAGTTCTGTGCGCGAGCGGCATTACCACAAAGGGGGTTTAGCTCTTGCAATCAAGCACTTTCAGAGTAGCGCCCGGCGATATATATCAAGGCAGTGCCACGGTCGTTCAATGATCCCTTTTCGATCTACCGCTGTATGTACGTACTCTTTGTGCGGAGCGATGTCACGCGTCGATAATAGGGAAACATTGAATCGCTCCCTTTCTCGGTACCTTCGTTTACCGAGACAAAGGAAAAGGCGAAACGCAAAACAGGTATACGCCTAGAAAAATCATTTTCCGCGTAGCGCTGGCACACATACGAAACATTGTAATCTCCGGATTCTGTTCACGGATTTGCAGCCAATCAACGTGTGCCGCGCAATCCGGAAATAATTGGAAAATACAGAAAGAGTCGCGTTTCTCTCAAACTTTTCGCCGTGCGAGTTTTCTTTTCTTTTTTCTCTCTCATCGATACGTAGATTATCAAGAGAGCAGAGCCTTGGCTTCGCGCAAAGTATACAAGTTGTGAACTTTAGCGTTGGCCAGAATATAGGGTAAAAGGGGAGTAAACTATGTCACGCTACGGAACGCGGGCGCGGAGAGGCAAGTAGATCGATAGAAGTTCCAGTTGATCGAGCATTTTGCATTGACTGTCGTGGCAGGCAACACCAACGCATCGATGCTGAATCCGTTGTTGCTGGGCTTGGCAGCAATTGCAACCCTTGTGGCTCTGGTCGTAGCTGGAATCGTGGCGGCGCTCTACCGGAAGCACTCCACCGGCCGACCCGGAAGTCCAAAGCACGCTCCCATCGTATGCGAACCGCCTAATGCAGGTGCAACCACCCCGGTGCACCCTCAGACCAAGCAGGCGGTCGATGACATCGACCCGGACATCATACCCAACGAGTACGGTAAGTTCGTCGAGCATTCCAATCGTCGCATGAATGGCGTTTTCTGCGCTGATCTATTATTGGCTGTTAGTTTTTCTGTCAACGGCAATCAGAGCCGAGCCGTTGCATATGCATTATCTTGGCATGCGACTGCTGCCACTTTAATCTAGTATATCGCCAAGAGCGATAAAAAAAAAAAAATAATAATAATAATTCTCCAACTTTTTTCGAGAGATATGAAAATATCTAATGTAAAAATTTTCATAAAAGTTTTGCGAAAATTTTAATTATAAGATAATATATTCACATTGCACTCGTTGCTTTTTCTGTTTTAAAAAGTGCGCGGTACGAGATAAATATAGGGTTGTACCTATAAATAGATTGTGCAGGTTTTGAAAGAGAACACCAAATAAATATATAAGTTTTGCAATTGTGCGCGAGTGTGTATCTTTCTGAAAAGTTATCACGGTCGCGAAGTTGTTAAATAATAAATTAAGCCGTAAAGAATTCCGAGGAAATATTGACTGTTGCGATGGTTTTCGCACAAACTTCGGAAGAAAACCGATAAATAATGTAGGGACGTGAACAATAGCGGTAGTGGTTAATAGTAAATCGAGTTTACCCTTGTCGTTGCTCACTTTTAAGTTGGAAATCTTAAGACATGTTTAGGTATACGCTACAGTATTACTTTTAATATATATGTGTCTGAAATTTAACATATTTTTCGTTATAATTAGACTTTATACATGCACACATCATATACGTGTAAATTCGTGAATCTGATAAACTTATTAATAAGAAATATGTAATCCTCAATTCACAATCAAACTTGCATGTCTTCATCTTGACGAGTTTATGTACTAATATATTTGATGATATTTATTTTCTGAATTACTAGGTTTTCCTATGCATAAAATTTTTTGCTGTAACCACAAACGTAATAATAATTCCACGAATTCGAGTTTTTTCGGTATAATGACCATTTCTGAATTACGAATTAAGCCACACGTGAAACTGTGTTTCTCGCGAACAGAACAGACGTGTGTGTCGTGGAAAAATTATATTTTTGAACGAGGACATCGTATATATTTAAAGCCGTGAGCATAAACATTTATTTTTTTTTCGCACACGTAATAAAATTCTCATCCGATATCATTTTCAAGAGTATAATAACAAGCATGCATACTGTTAGTTTTAACTTATATCACGCAAGTTCTGCGGAACAAACTTCTCATTTAAATTCATTTCAGTACGATGTTACTTTTTCCGTGAAAATACATTTCCATTTGCGATATTAATACGCAAACTGCGTCGGCGAGCGAGCCGCGCGAATAATGATAATGTTGGGAAATAAAGTCGGGTGGAGAGATGCTTAAAATCGAGAGATCTCGCGTGGAGATCTCGGAGGTTTGGTCATCGATGAGATGAAATGTTTATCAAATCTCAACGAAACGAGATTTTTTTTTTCGATGTGATTACACAATATGAAATACAGAGTCGGTCGCGAGATTGACGTCTCGCACTTGCGACATATATATTTCTGCGACTTATGAGACATATGTACCTGCTATTTATAAAATAGACGTCCCTTTCTTGATTTAATCGACTAAGCGACTTAGTCGCGATGTTGCATGGCTTCCTTAAATCTGTCCGCAGAAAGAAGACCCCTAACGTACACCCCCGTCTACAAGACAACACCACAACGAAGAAAGAAAGATCGCGCCACCGATGAAGACGTCTCGCCGGAGAAGAGGCCGATAGTACAGCACGGTCTGGATCTGCCCTCGGATCCAATGCTGACTAACTGCCTGCCAACGCCTACCATCAATTACTCGCAAAATCATGTACCTCAGCAAAGTACTTACAACAATCCGCCCACAATGGCTGATTTCAAACAGATGGCGATGGACGCCTATAATCAACGCAACTACCACAATGTAAATAATCATTAAAATATTTATATTGCATTTTTTGTGCGCATTATTTACACGGTTACGGTTGAATTTCGTTTTAAAGAGTTGATTTTTTTAACAAGACAGAAATTAGTGACTTATTTTTTAAAAAACATTATATTCCACAAATGTAATAAGGTTCGTACATATCCGAGAACATCGCTTTTATTTTATGACTAAGTTTTTGCCGATCAATTCGATTTTTGTCGAGATTTAAGATTTAAATACGTTCTTCTGACTTTCGCAAAGCTAAATCAGATAGAGAGAGGGAGAGAGAGAGAGAGAGAAAAGTTGTTTTAAATATTAGAAACTTCGAGCAAAACGAGATGGGAAGTTAGTCAAGAGAGGAGAAATCGGTTGCTTCAATATGCGGCAGTCCCCCACTTTAACTTTTCCGGTTTAGCAGAACCTTGAGTTATCTGCGCTTTCGTAAGTTTAATTACGTCGAAGTTTTCTCGATAATTTGACGAGGCCAGTCCCGATGCACGTAACACGTCTCGTATCCCGCTTTTCTTCGTCAATGAAGCTTTATATTTAAGTACTTGAATAATTTCTAGCATAGTAAGAAAGGAAGTACAAAAAGCTACTTCTAGGGAAAGAAAAAGAGATAAGGAAAGAGAAAAGAAAGATAAATTTGATGTATTCTAAGTTTTGCTTTCTATTCAAGAAAGAGTAAAAACTTATTACGGGAAAAACTAACATACAAATTATACATTAAAATAAAATATTTCACAGAGATAAGATTCTTAATAAAAAAAGAAATACAGATAAACAATATTAATAACAATTTGTAAATGTCGTACATCGTTTATGATTTCAGGTATTTTATAGTCTTCAGAGGACGGGCAAAGGATTCTCGTCGATGCCACAGAGGCCCGTTTCATCGTCGGTCTCCGCGCAAGGCAAATTCCATCAACCGGAAGTGGTGACACGCTCGAATCGGATACAAGAGAGCTGTATATAAGTTCGAGGGGACTCCCTGCGGGAATCAGCCCCGTGAGCTTCTAAAACGCCGCCGGCGATTATATTTACACGTGTAAATGTGACGAGTTGCGAGCGCAGAGCAGCGTCACATGGAGATTTCCGAGGCGCAAACGTGCGCGAGGTCTAACGTTGGTATCTTCCTATAGTTTGATATCTTCCCGCGAGTTTCGAGTCATTCCGCGCGTGAAACACACTCTACCTTTACTTGTACAAAACCGTCGAGAATAACTAGCGGTATCTCGAGCTCGTATCGACGGAAAACGCGATATCTTCGCGAAATTACCCTCGAATATACCGCCAGGAATGACTACATTTTCATACATAATTTCGCCGGCGAGACGAAACGAACGATATTAGCGAGAATTAGAGGGATATGATACTCGTACATGTCCAAAAATATTTCTTTACTGCCGTACTGAGATATAAGCGAATAATATCGTACAAAGAGATTTTAATCCCTAAGTAGTTGATATCAATAACAAGCGAGAAAAAGAAACAGAGACGATGGAAGATGAGGCTGGGTCAGAGGGAGAGAGCTGAAAGAACATTTTACAACGGCGCTTTATACTTTATTCATACTTCCGGTACTTTTCAACAATCGCGCACAAAACGACGTCTTTTTATATGGACTTCACATAATAATTCTTTTGAAACTTTTACAATCCACACTTTTGTCCTTGGAGTTTTGTAATGTAACACGGTTAAGAAATAATATTTAGAGCTCATCCTCCAGCCTTATCATCGAAATAACTAACACGATCGTATTCAAAGCTCATCACTGCTCATGTTTTTCGTACGCAAAATTTTTTATAACAATCCGGAGGGAAAAAATGTATTCGTTCGAAGGACTTCGCCGAAACTCGAGAAAATCCTCTCCTAGAAAGCGGACGTCTTCGTTCTCGATCACTCTGACGCGGACACACACGTGGATTTTACCTGTTTATATATAAAACTAGTTTTTGTACAAAGATCTATTGTAAATAGACACGAGCCTGGACCTTAGAGTTATAGCCACTACTGTTCGAATTTCATCCGTTACATGTTAAGCCGAGAAATGTCCGTTCGCGTAAAGATAAACCTCGATGGCATACGAAATAAAAGGAATACGTCTCATCTGTTTTACACAAACGAGCTCAGCTTGTTCGTTCTATTTGACCCCTTCATGCTCTCCTCTCCATTAAGATCGAAACAACGTGCGGGGAGGTGAAATTCCCATTGTACGTGCAACGAATTTATCCTCCACGTTTGTGTTGTGTTTCTCTCTATTTCGAACGTTGAAAGAAATTACACTCGAACGTTACGTAACAGATGCATATCTATCAATTTGTCTGTCATTCGATTACATCAAGTATACCTTACTTATTTCATCACGTTATAGTTTGTTTACGTTGTATAAAAAGAGTTGTTTTTCTTCTCTCCGCGACGAGTATTTATTTTTACGAGCCACTTGATACCACTTTAGAAGGAGAGAGAGTATGTGATCGTACCATGAAATGCAATTTTGCTTTATTTGCATTTTTATCTCGAAGGTAAGTATCTGAAGTAAGTATCTCTCTGTCTCTCTTTGTCTCTCTTTTTCTCTCTGAGACATCGGCAGGTAAGTGTACTTTGGCAAACGCGAGTAATTACAGAAAACGGAACCATTTAATAATGGAAAATGCAAACATTTAATCGGTATGCCGAGACGCGTCGACGTCACGGTGAGAAGCGGCAATATATATATTTCGCAAAAAGAAAATTGCCACGAGGCGAGACATATCGCGCCATTTCCTCGAGATAAACGCGCAGCGAGATGGCTAAAGTGCTTTAAGGAAAACAGATCGTCGCGCCTCTCCATTAGCTTCGAAGAGAGCTGCAAAAGCGCCCGTGACAGCCAGCCGAGCATCCTATTGGACGAAGAACAGTAATTCGAGCATTTCGGGACGAAGGGACGCAGAGAGGTGGAAATACGGGGACGAGCTCTACAGTGTTTGCATACATTGTGCATTCTCGGTCTTGCTAACAGGGACTAACCCAGGTTGCTGGGGAGTAACCTATTATTCTATGTGCCATCCGCGTGTCTCCAGGGCTGTTAAGACGACCTACTCCGCTCCCTTAACGCTGTCGCAGCTATACTCCCCCGTCAGACTGTCACCCATTCCAGCTGCGAATTGCGAGACATAATTACGATTTACCCAAGCGTCATAATCGAATGATATCACAATACGTGCAGATGGAACGGTCAATAATCGCACATCGTGCCTCGTCATATCAAGTCAACTACCGCTCTGATTGAATCGTAATCAACGATCTCGTTATATTGTGACGCAAGAGAAAATTATTGGTTTAATTTTATTTTTTTCACACACACACACACATACAAAGTGTTTATCTCGCTATTTGATATTATATAAAATACTCATTTCCTCATTAATGCGACAATCCATCAAGATGAACGGATAAATAAATCTTGCAACTCGCGGACAGAAAGTATAATTTGCTCATTTATAATCGGACGCTTCTGCTTCGTAACGTGTTCGTCATCCATCGCGAAGGTGAGACGTCAGGACTCCCGAGAATTTTCAATGAAGATCGTCGGTGGTAAATTGTTCGCCGTTCTTGCGCGAGGAAAACGTGTCGCTCCGCGACACGGTAAGTTTGAGAAGTAATCGAGCCGCGAGGCAGTCAAGTACGCTCAATTAGCCGCGGAAATCATTTCCGCCGGTGAGTCCGGCACGATAATCCGACAAAACGATTCCACGGTTACCTGGTCGACTTCATTCTCTCACTGCCAAAGATTTCCATCGATTTAGTTTAAAATAGGAAAAAGGTATGCAAAAGTTCGAGGATTTTACTAATAGGGAATCATCAAGTTCTCTAATTGTTTGCCCCAATCCGGAAAAGAATTCGGAAACAACCGGTATCGGCTTTAAATAACGATAAAGAAGGTGCGAAGAGTTTTAACAAATGTGCGTCTTTGTTGAGAATATGTGAAATATATAGAGTGTCTGAAAAATTATGACAAAGCCAAAGTGTGTAGATAGATTGTAAATAGTGCAAAGTTTGCAAAATGGTAAATGTTTTTAGATTGATTCAATCTATCTTTACACTGTGTCAAAATTTTTCAGACACTCTGTACATGTATATATATTCATAGGTGTATATATATGTAAATTAGATATCACAAACATAAAAAAGATCGCAGAGCGGAAAGAACAGACTCCGTACGCGAAAACTCAGGAATTCCACTTTCCATATTGACCCGAAATTGCCGGGATCACCACTCCGAAGGGATTGGTTCGCCCAAAAAGAGCAACATCTTCCCCGTGTACTTTTCGCAGGCGTATGTTTAAAACGGTATCATTTTGCTGATCGCTTCGGAAAAACTTAACTGGTTTTGGGAGACTACAAACGCGGAGCTTATCGACTCCGCGCTCGATCGCCGAAAATAACGACTTCTCGTTGTGCACGAAGAAGGAAAAGTGACTTTTCTAGTAGTATGGAAATGCGACAAGTTTCTTCGCATACACGTGCCGTGGTATAAAACGACTCAAAACACTGAATATCGAGAGAAGTGTATATAGTTGTCTAATAATTCATGAGAGTTCATGTGCTATGATCGTGGCATTGCGGAACGAGACCTGTAGTTACAGGTCGTTCATTACATCCATCCTAAAACGGGATATTATGTCCTATCGATTCAAATAAAACGGTCGTAATCTTCGATTATGCTTTTTGCGAGCAGTACTTGTTTTGCGTTCTCTTTACTTGTTAATTGGAGAAAGGTGTAAAGCAATCTTTACAATCGCTTGTATATTTTAATACAAGCAGTACAACAAAAAGATTTAAAAAATGAGATGTATATCGAGTAACAATCGCGACCGACTAATTTGCGAGAATAAAACGAGCGTCACCACGTAATGAAACACAAGAGAAAGAGAGAGAAGTTGCTTTGAGAACGTTGTAATTCTCTGCTGTCATACACTTAGCTTTGTCGTTGGTGGCACTATTCGTCAAGCTAATGACGTACGCTCAACGAGTGCGACAAAATTACGTTTGGAACTTAACGTAGCGCAACATTGGCTTTGTGTTAACGCGCGCTAACGAGCGTGAGCGCAATTCTCTGCTGACTCCGCGATAGACGACAAAGCGAGATTTAATATCTCACAAACCAGAGATCAGAAAGACATGCAGCAAGAATATAAATATTAGCAAAGAAATTCATGTGCGTGTGATGTAAGATGAGATCTGAAATGAATTACACCACATCCGAGAATCGACTTAATTCTTTTCGTGCGCGTACTTAGAACGATTGATAAATAACCGAAACGACGCGTTTGACATTTGTTTTTTTCTGAAAGATAAAATTTTTCAACGACAAATTGATATTACTATCAACGACGAAGTGATACTACTATTGCTATCTATGCGTCGTTGGACACTTATCAATCGCCACGTTCAATTTGAGAGCTGACTCTCTCTTTTTTAGTAGAATTTTGATTAAATGATATTAAATTTTTCAACTTATACAGCTTTAATAATATTAATGTATGTAATATTAAATTGAAGATCTCTGTTTATGAAAAATCTAGCACAATGTAAAAGATTAAAATTGAAGTCCTCGTATTTTGTCCCTGTACGTTTATAGTTAAACCGTGACCTAAGTGCAGAAAGCACGAAGCTATAGGTTGCTTACATTATTCATTGACCGTCGATTATCTCAGCGTGCCGCAATCATTAACGAAGCTAATCGTCAGTTGGAGTTCGATTTCCCGAGCGCCACGTAAATAATTATAGACCGATCGCAATAGTAAAGTGACATACGGACGGATATTTGCTGAACGGTTTCCATAGTACATCATAAATGTTTCAAAGAGGTTGTTAAATCGATTCTCGCGAATATACATCGTGCGAAAATTACGTTCTGATAATCTTCAATATTTTTTATTATTCTATAATTTCGATGAACGTACGTCAGATCTTATTACCAAATTTTATATTGTCGTACTAATGCGATTAGTTAACAAGCTAAATATGAAAAATGAGAACGAGGTTGATTTATTGAAATCACATTGGAATTCACAAGCAATTTGTGATTATGTTCAATCAGTTGTATACTTTAATACTTGAAGCGCACATATAAACAAATTCCACTATGTAATGTATTGAGAAACATAAACTTTGATCTCGCGGAACGTTATTGCCGCCTTGATTCTCAAAGCAATAAATTTCTTCTAGTATTCTTGGCAGTCAGCCTGACTAGGATTTAAGGGATATAATTCCGTGACCCGGATTTCAAACCGCGATATCTGCGCTCAGAATCAACGCTGTGCACACCGAAGAACATGTCAGTCGAAATGCAAACTTGTATTTCTCGAAAATTATTATTTAAAGATAAGATTTTTCCGCAATACACGAATCGCGATTTGACGTCGTTTTTAGCACGAGATCTCGCTTTTTACGAGCAATCACTTTTTACGATTCATCTCGACACTATCGTTATCTCGAACTCATCCTAAATGTAGTACCGACACTTGAGCAGTTGATGATCTCTTTTTTTCTTCCGTCCTCACCTCTCGCGTCCTAGGATGAACGGAAGCTATGATCGAAGTTATGGTAAACTGTCGGGAACGCGGGAGGAATCATCCAGAAAGACTAACGTCGGAAAATCCCAGGCGACAAAAATGCAAGCCGAACCGCGGGAGAGCAGGGGATGGGTTTAGGTGGCAAAAGAAGCCCGGACTATCGTTGGCACGACGTCGGTAAGGAAAGTTTAGATTGAAGTTTCCGCGCGAACGAAAAGTTAAGCACTGTCATTCGCATCGTAGCAATCTGCGGTAACAACGGACGGGGCGAATGTCGTTTCGCGGCCGTAATCCGCCATGTACATGTAGAGCGCGTACACACGTATACAGAAAGAGAGAGAGAGAAAGAAAGAGAGAGAGAGAGAGCTCTCTATATCTTTAAGCGAACCCGTCACCGCTCGCGCTCGATACGGATTTACATTTTGTCAAGTGCTACGCCGCGTCGTGACGAGATGGTAAATGAGGCGGGGATAAATTTCTCCGGTAACGTCAAAGTGTAGAACTTTGGCTGTCTCCGAATACTTCGGGGTCTCCCTTTCTTCTCGCTCTCAAGCGCGGACGATGATTTCTCGGGATCTAAAGCTGACAATTTGTGAAGTTCTTCGAGCACGGGCGTAAGCAAGTATGTCGCTGTTAAGAGAGGAACAGATCCTCTTCTATTTTATGCAATACCGGGGGATTGGTAAAGTTTTATTGGCGCTTCACGAGATAATTTTGGGGATCATTGAGTGAGGAAGTTTTATATATATCTATATACATGAGTTCGAATTCCATTTTCACTTGGTCCGCATACGAACCAAGATGAAATCATATCGGGGCAAGACGAAGTCTTGAAAATGTGTTGCTTCAGAATTTCTTTTTTATGACAGTTTTTAACTTCCATCACAGAATTCTGCAATATGTATCGTAAAAATGTAACACACGATATTCCGAATTTATTTATTTTGTGTGCCAACGAATTATTCTCTAACACTTTACAAACATTTCCAAAGAAAATTAATCGAGAGACAGACTCTTGACAATTCAAGAGCCGAAGCTCAGAGGTTTGATCAATTTCGATACAGATGTCCCGTTGCTGATTCGCTCTTTCTGATAATACGTGTCCTGCGTACGACTTTTGACACAAGTAAGATGCAGCTTCAGCAAACAAGTCACGTAACGTACCATCCCGTTAATCGCCCGTTGCAATCGATATATTTTCTTACCGATTACAACAAGAGCGTTTTTTTCCCACTTTTGGCAAGTTACGTGACGGGACTGACGATCGTTCTTGAAATTGAATCTAACGCAGACCTTCGTACGATGCATTTGAGACGCGATGCGCGGTGTAAACGGTTCACTGTGTCACGCCGTAGTTCCGTGTAACTGTTCCACTACAGCGGAGACTAAGGCGAATATACCAGTTCCTATTCTATTTTTATTTCCCCTGAAAGATGGAAAAGTAAAGACTCGCGATATGTACAGCCGCGCTTAATGCGCGACTACTGATTATATCCGCATCGATTTGCGTGTCTGAATGTATTATAGATCGCGGGCGACGTTTCTCTTTGAAATGCGTGTTGAATTCGTGGAAGTGACATTGCGAACAATGTCGATCTACATCGTCTGCGCTGACAATTCGCGGCCGATTCTTACCGAGAATCGTTTGTATAATATTTAGAGCTCGATCGCGAAGTTCGTTAGCGTGAGGATAGCGCTTCGACGTTGGCTTCCAGCAAACCACAGGTGATTAAAGAGGCTACATCGAAGTAATTTGTATGCATTGAGTTAAATAATTTATACCCGCTATAACGGATTGCGCTGAAATGCTTGGCGCGAGAGGCACGTTGTTGCTTGATTACGCTGCAGCCGACGTATCTCATCATGGGTTTGAATATGTTCGAGCAACCATCCAGAAAGTGGTTTAAGCCAAAGTAAAGCCCTTGCGTTCACACACCTCCTGATCTAGAGTTTCACAAACTCATTTGTCGTTGACACGTTTGCCACGTATCAGTCAGCAATAAATAATTATTCCGCAAAGAGAGAGAACGAGAGATCGACCGTGTTATATGCGCGGGAATCGGCGACAAAATTGCGTCGAATCAATCTTGAAAATTGGATCGAAAACAACCGCGGCGTCGGTGCGAACCGCATAAAATCTCCGGCGCGCCATTGCATATTTATATCCCCGGGTCATTTAAATGCGAGGAAATGCGCGTCGACCTTTCCCGTCGAATGGTAACGCCGTGAACATCGGAGGTGCAGCGCGCTCCGCCTCCTTCGCGTAGCGACGGAAATCCACGGAAAGAGAGGAAAAAAGTAAAAAAAAAAAAAAAAAAAAGGAATAAATAAAAAAGAATCGCGTCGGAGCAAGAATGAGACGGAGAAGTCTAGCGAAAATTCAACGAACTTTCGTGTGACGAGGCATAAAAGAGAGAGAGTAGAAAGCGATACGAACTTTCGAAGCTCTCATCGCGAGCAAAGTTGAAGTGATGCCCGATAGACGCCGAGACGGGCACGAGGGAAAGACGAAGTACGAAAGTGTACTTGCCGAAGGGATGTCGGAGGGATTTTATTGCCCGTCGACATTGTTGTCGCGAGAAGAGAGACATAATCGGGCGCGGGCATAAATTTTAATAACCCCTCTTTTTCTCCGGCGTTGCAATAAAATCCCGATCGCGACGAATAAAAAAAGATGATCACGCCACGCGCCAGGCCACGTGGAGATCAGTCGCGGATAAAAGAGAAACAGGCACAAAGGAAAAGGTGGAAGAGATGTTATCCGAGTAAATTTGTAGCGTTCGCGCGTACAACGCGCTCTCGTTCTCCTTCTCTCAGAGAGGACGACATAACGATGCATTAATTCTCGTAACGAAGCGGGTAAAACGAAGTCGCGCGCTGTGAATGGCACACACGTGAATGTAGGGAAAGATCGCGAACGGGAAAACGCGACAGCGACGACACGCACGGACGTCGAAATTAGAACGCCTCGAACGCGAGCGTGTCTCGTCTTCCGAAGGACAATTTTCCAAGAGCACGGCGTGTTGTTACGTCACTGCGAGCACGAGGTAGTAAATAGCATTAGCAAGTCAACTAGCGCTTTGCTCCCCCGGCACTTACTTCTTGAGATTCGAGTTAATTTATACAAGTGGCGCGCTGCAATGCAGTTACACAGTTACGAACGAAGGAGGGAACGTTACAGTTAGTTTTAGTTTCGGTCCAACTGTCGTCTTATACGCGAGAGGAAAGAGGGTAAAGAAAGGCTGGAAGAAGGACGCGCGCCAGGAGCGCGCACGAGCGAGGCGACGAACGTCGAAGATAGACGGGCGCCCATCGTTTGAAATGGTCACTCTAGCAGCACGATCAATCGCAAGGCATGAGGGATTTTATCGCTATTTTATTAGCCGAGTTCTTCGATTTAATACCGATTTTTAAGATAGTTTTCCGCAAGCAGTTTTTGCACGTCGAGGCAAAAACGACGGAACAGTAGTTCTAAACTGTTACGACAGTTGCGATAATGCTGAATAAATCACGTTTAAATCGGGCGTTTTGAGAGGAACTGTCGTGACTTCGATTTAACGGCTCGCACGATGACGAGACGCGGCGATATATCGCCGCTGTGGCAGATACATACGTATGAAACGCATAAATTTCCGACAAAGGTAATATCTAAATCGGTTAGTGGAAACCAAAAAAAAAAAAAAAAAAAAAAAAAAAAAAAAAAAAAAAAAAACGATTACACAACATATCACGCGACGTCGTAAACATCGCGTCAGCGTTTCAATCAAATTGTCGCAATAGGAAAAAAGTGAAATCCGGTAGCTTGACATGGTGGGAGCTTGACTCGGACGTCGCCGGTTATCTGGATGTCCTAATGCGTTTATCTGCGTCGGGCGCGAGGAGGAAGCCAACCCTGAATTTTAGGTGCGATCGAAACCCTATAAACGACAAGGGGATGTCTATTGTTATCAGACGGAGGGACTTCCTACGGGTGAAACGAAATAGCGCGGAAAACTCGAGAGTCACTTAAATCGAGACCTGCCCGTCGATTCCACCCAGGTCTTCGGTAATGACATTATTAATCAATGATCGATATTGCCATTTATACGAACGCACTTCGGATCTCGCCACTTTGCGGAGAGATCGCGAAAGATTATTATCGGACACGTTTCAACATATAACTAGCGTTTTTACCTCATGTCATTGTTTTAGTGCCACTGTCAGAGTTTTTATCTAGCCGGTAAATCACGCGCGATACAGAATCTTTTTATCGCATTTTGCAAATGTCTTTTTGCATACTTTTTGCTTTTTATCGCCAATCCTTTTTCTTCTCACAATTCTCTCGTGTACTTTTTTTCGTATTTTAAAGCGACCGAATGCTATTTGCAAGCTGAATTTTTCACGGCCTCAGATTTTTGTTGAGATCTTAAGAATTATTTAATGCCAACACATTGCATCGCGCACGCGATCAGAGTTATGTGGATGTAAAGTGAGAGTCGGAAGTATAGATAACAGGAATCTACCTGCGCTATAGATAAGGCTACTTTTCGTAAAATTGTAATCGCATAACTCGGCGCGCAGCCGTAGGAGCAACCATTCATTCGGACCGTAGTCGAGCGTTACTTTAGCGCTACTATTATTGTTCTCTAAGAAGCGAATGTCTTCATTTCGACATCGTCTGCATAATACGTCAAGCGATTCATGATTAATGGTGTTTTGATTATAGCCTATTGCGCATTTTTCTAATCTATATTTAACACACATATTTTTTACGTTTTGCATTTTTATTCATATTCTTAAGCACGTCCTTGAAAACGCGACTTGTACGTTTGACACGCAAAGACTTCGGCATCTATATTTTCGACATTGTTGAAGCGTCGTAAAAAGCCATTTTTAAACTTCAATATCTTGTATATCGAAACTTTGAATCTCTAATCGAGATATTATACCTCAAAACAACATATCACAGCACAATAAGTGACTTTTATCTTCTAAAAATACACGAAATATGACACTTTTAGATTAATTCGCGAAGCTGACAAGATGAAAGTGGTCTGAGCGTGCGTTTTGTCACGAAATATATTACACATGTAATATCGGGGGAGTAATAAGGGACGGTCTTGCGCGCGGTGGCTAACCCCCTTATAAATGACCAGACGCTATCAGACGAAAGATCGCACTGACGGAAGTTAAAAGTTTGGACGACCCGCTGATAACCTAATGAGATATTTACTGGTATTTGTGCGAACGTACGATATCACTCGTTCGCAATCAAACATAGTGTGAAAACAAAAATATAAATGCAAATGACACGCGCGCACATGTTTGGGGAGAGCAAGATTGAAAGATCTACCATGGAACATCTTTTTCGAAAGTTACATAATCAAATATGTTTACGTTACTGCGCATTACTGCGTAGTAAATATATATACACGTTTATCATACACGCGGATATTTCATAGACGGCGGCAAAGTCATTAACGTTATATTAATAGCATATTATAATTTAATTACCTCATATCGCTCTCGGCGTTGTGTGTTAACAATTTTCAGCAACTGTGAATACACTTCCGGTCGTCTATTTAATTTATTAAAATAACGTAACGCGCACATATACGGTTGGGTGTGCCGAATCATCGGAATGTGAATGACATTGCGGAGATAACAGTCAACGGTTCAAGAATTACTTACATTAATTAATAAAGTTTACTGTACAATTTTACTTACTCCGCGACGCACTCTCGCTCGTGCTACTTCCACGTCGCGATGAAGGCGACTTTCATTCTCCGCGCGAGAGAGATAACGCGGATGCAGAAAGCACAAGTGAAATTGAGAGAAGAGGAACGGGAATTGGAACAAGAAAAATCGACAAAAAAAAGGAGAGTAACGCCACGGAAGTTGAGTAAAGCGCGTAAAGGAAAAAGAAGCTAACATTACCGTGAAAAGTAATTGGACTCCTTTCTCTCTCTCTCTCTCTCTCTCTCTCTCTCTCTCTCTTTCTCTCCTCTTTGCGCTACTATAAAGTTGGACGGCTTGCTCGTCTATTGGTGATCGAATTAGCCCATGAGAAACGTGAGCCATCAGACAACAGAAAAAAAACAAAATTAATTTTTTATTCACGACGCGACAATACGTACGCGTGTGTACTTATTTTAAAAACAACTAAAAGTGGTAATAAAGTGGTTGAAAAGTCGAGTCAAGAGACGATGGAAATTCTTCGATAATACGTATGCTGTGCTACATTTTCTCTTATTTTTAGGAAAGAAAGAATGCCGATTTCATCGACGGAGAGAATGATTGCCGAGAAAATACGTGTAGAGTAGCTATGCGGCATCGATCGCTTCTTATCGTCTTCAAAATCAGAGTCTAAGAAGCATGAGAACACACAGAAAAGGCAAGGCACGCGATAATTCCCTTTTTCCGAAATTTGTTATTCAAGCTCGAAAAAAGAGAAAGAAAGAGAAAGAATGAGAGCTCGCGTAGAATAATGGTTTTATATTTCCCTCTCTTTCACGATTTTGTGTAAAGTTCCAATTCGTTCTTCCGCATTGAATTCGTCATCTTCGTAATGTCTGTGTGAGAAGAGAAAGCAAACATAGAGAGGAAAGCCGCGTTAACATACGTATTCATGGAGATATTTAAAGAGTTATACCAGCAAACATTTCAAAAACGCTTTCACACGGTATTGAGCTACAAAGTTTGAAATGACTTTTTTCGCCCTCTCGTATATATATCGTAGATTGACGTAGCGGATGATATTTTTCAGAGATTAATCCTCGAATGCCGCGCGGTATGATGCATTTTCGTGGATGAATGTCTGCGGGAAACACTTTCGCAGCTCGAAGCAAACAAACGAGCGCTCACATCCGGTCTTTCTTGTGTAGCGATCTGGATTTAAATCGCGGGAACCATATTTCTAAAAAGTATGCCGCTTTTACTTCTGCCGGCCGGGAATGCGTATGAAATACTGATGGAGGAACCAGCTCGGGAAACATTTTCCGGAAAAATTTTTTCCCGATACAGTTTTGGACGAATACAACAGCTTATCTTTCTGCGTTTGCCAAAAAATTATCACCTTCATACTTTATTTTTACGCGAGCACTGACTCTGCGGCGAACTTCTTCCTTTGATAAAAAGCGCGATCTCTGAACACAAGCCCGGAAGAGTTATTACTCACACACTATGAATACAGTTACTTATAAACCATATATCCTCTGTAACGTGAATTACATATCGTGCAACGCACAGTAAAGAAAATTTCATAGTTACATCTCACAAAAGTAGTATCAGTCATTATTTGGCCAGACAATAACTCGAAGTTTCTATGACGCGAGGTAACATATCTGTTACAGATATCTATGTGACATACTTTTTGAGCGATGTATATGTTTAACATTTTATTCACACGTGCACGGCTGAAATATGTGATCATGGCATAAAATGCGAAATATTTATGTGGCAGATATTACTTCAAAAAAATAAATTTGTTTTTAACACAAAATTCGCATTTCCATCTTGCAAAAAACAATGAATTTTAACTTTAATAGAAAAAAAATGTGATGTGACATAAATAATTATATATATATATATATATATATATAAATATATATTGCATTTTACATTGTTATTAAATAGTACTGATTTATAAACTAAATTAGCTTTTACTGTTACTTTTTTAGTATGTAACGAACTGAGTAGTATATCTCGAGTTGCGCGATTTCTTCTGCCGTTGTAAAGTGCGGTTTGCAATTAATTACACAGATTGAGCCTTTGTCGTCTTGGTCAGGTATTGAATCGGAGTATTACGACGATTAACCTCGACTGAAGCTAAGTTATAGGTGGCCTATGAGCTATTATAGGGCTTTCCGAACACCCGTGACGTCGAATCGAAACCCTGTTACGTGTATCGAGCGATGTACGTGGCCGATGTTATCAAGAATTATCACGCGTTTCAACTTTATACGAAGATTTACGCAGAACGTTTTTCCCGCGCGCCTCGGCGCAAACAAAAAGCAAAATTAACGACGGTACAGCGACATACGCATCGCTCCGCCATATAAAAATTACAATATTGCCTTCCTATGTCTGCGGCCCGACTGGAAAATATTTCCCGTCCCTTTTTTGCGATAATACCGCGCTTGTGCATTAAGCAGAACGTAATAACGATGTAAAACGCATTTTTTTTTCCGCTAGAAAATGGAGAATGCGATATTTCTGATAAACGCTCATAATTAAGCTTTTATACGCATAAATCGGATCACACACAAATCGGATATTGTATGAATAATTTTTCCATCGTACCACATATGTTGCACTACCATTGAGCTAAATATTCCAAATAAAAATCACGTGCAACATCACAATGCAAAACCACTACGTTTTTCGAACGCGTAATCACACCGCAACACACGATACGGTGATTTAAAAAATATTGATAGAGTTTTTTTATATTCTATATGCGTCGTATGTGTGTGTTATATTATATATCTGAAGCAAAATGTTTCAATGAAATTTTCCGCAGATTATTTCATGCAGCGATAAATATTATTTTAATTAAATCTTCTGCTGCGTAATATTTTTTTACACGCGATCGCACAGCTTGTTACTTTTGGCCCGTTAACACTTTGCGATTTGCCATCGGTAACTGTAGCGTCGTCATAAAATCAATATACTTACGTAATGATTGAGTTTTTTAATCAGAATTACACTACTTGTGACTGTGAGAAAGTAGAAACAAATTCAAAAGTTGAACTTTATTATCGATAAAGAGAAAAGAGTGAATTTTGCAAACCAAAACTCTTGCAATGTCTTACAATGTCTTACAATTTCAACTGCAATGTTGTTATATCAGTATTTATTAATTTAGGCTCAATTTGCTCGCGGCATCAGACGGCGTAAATGAATTTAATGAGGGTCGCGGTTTGTGCGCGCGAAATGTTAACGAAAATGAGAAACACAAAGGGAAACGCAAAAGTAAGTAATAACAGACGGTGGAATATTCCGAAGAAAGAAAATGTGAAAGCTGTTACTCGCAGTTTACGGAATGCAGGCTCGTCGAAACTTGAGAGTCGTCCATTACTTTGTGCCGGACGAGAAAGCCGGTGGATGGACGAGAAACAGATAACACAAAAGAGATTCCTGAATTAGGGAAAACTGTAGGAGTCCGATTACCATCCTCCAATTTAGTCTATCTCGGTTCTACATCCGCGGACGCTCTCCCTCTTTCACACACATATACATGTATAGACCCGAATCGACGCCAGCTGCCGAATGCTGCGATCATCACACACGCGCGAGCGTGCATATAACACGTTCACATTCAACAACGTAATTGGAAGCTTAGTCGATGCAATGTGTGTCCTCTTCAGTAAGGCTCTAGGTATACATAATAATTTAATCCGGAGTTCGCGCGAGGCAAATGCGAAAATGCGAAGGTGGCCGGAAGAGAAACAACCGGGCTATCCGCTTAGCGGGAAGTGCTTACGCGAAATCCGACTTTTCATCAATTTCCCGACCCTTCACCCTTCAATAGGTACTTTCAGCTTGCGCGGAAGCCGCCAGACGATCTGTCGATCTGATTATCGAGAAAAATACGGTCAATTCGCGATGTTCTTCACCAAGAAAGTTCGCACGTACGCGCGAAAAGCGTCTTTCTTCGTGATTTCTTTCAATGTTTCGCACAATGTATGTCGAAGAAAGCGTGAGCGGATTAGATTGAAATGTGGCGAAGTGTGGCTTGCTAAATAATCGATTTTATTTATCACACTTTCTGACAAGTCTTCAAAAATATCTCTCAGTTTAAACGCGTCAAATGCTTGAAATCGTTCTCATAACAGACAGTATTTTCAGATCTTTCTACAATTTTAAAGACAATACTGTCTGTCAAAGCTCGACGTATTTAAATGATTTGGGATCCGGTTGTTTCTTTAAGTGCTAATTTCGACCCTTGGCTTTATCAAACTCGCAAGTTTGATAATAAAGCAAGTACTCTTGAACAAAAATAAGCTACTTCTGACTTCTTCACGGATTGTCCTCCGTTCTCTGTTGCTCAAAATTATATATGACAGATTTCGCGTTTCATGCTGCTTGAGCACAAAGCAAATCCTTAAGTCAAGTTTCCCCCAGAGCGATACAATGCGACCGAGAAGCCATCTTCGTGGAACCACCGCGTTGCTGCACATTAAGACCTGTCGCAAACTACCCAGAGAACCGTTTCTCAATCTCATCTCTCGCGCGCTACTTCTCCGTCCAGCTTTTGGTACGTAAAGTTCATAACGCTGCGCTGTGAGCTGAATGAAGTTTTGACAAATACTAGAAGCGACGTCGATTTCAATGACCTAACGCATTCAAGCGCTGCTGTGCGAGTTAATCCTGAAATCTACTCACAAAATACAATTCTGTATGGGTTTTCTAAAGAGCGACAAACTTTATAATGTACAGAGTGGGCGTGCAGTACATGCGCGTGTTTTTTCTTTCTCGTCGTACGAGTGACAAAAAACATCCCGGCATTGGCGATTTCGGGTCGAAGCTTCTAGCGATGATGGACCGACGCGGACACACCGACGGTGGGAGCCCATTTTTCCGGAACATTCACGACAATCCTCGTCGACACGCAGCACGCTCTCATCCTGAATTACGGCGACACTAAACCGTGCAGCGCACGCGAGAACCTCCCTTATCGTCAGGAGCAACATCCGCGATTATCAAGCCGACGAGCCTTCGTCGGGGATTACCCCCTCTACCGAGATTTATCGACCCTACTTCCACTCGGCCACCCTCGGAAAAGGGTCAAGAGACCGTTTCGTCCGTTCCTTCCTCTTTTCCTCGACCTTCCGTGTCTGTTCTGTCCACTGTCCCATTCCGAAATTGTCCCTCTGCTCCCTGTTTTTTTTTCTCTCAGTCACTTTTGTTGGTCTTCCGTTCGGTTGATGGGGAAAAAAGATTTGTGCTATAATTTTTTTTTCGTAAGATCTACTGTGTCTATGTTCCCTCCCTCTTATCGAGAGACGAGTTTCCGAATTGTAAAAATATTTTGCGGAATCGGAATAAATATTATTTGATTGTTAATCTCATATATATATCGCGAATGCCTTATTTAAGGAGAGAGAAAGAGGAGGAGAACAAAGAATAGGCACTCCACGTCGCACACGCGATACAAGCACTTCGGTAAAAATAGCAGGCAGATAAGGGTGACAGACACGAGAGACCTATTCTAAAATGTTTTATGTAAAAGGGAGAGAAGTCGTAGCTCACGCGAAAAGAACACCGCCAAAATGAAAGCCGTTTTGACATAATACGTCTGTCTTCGTCGCGAAGTTGATGATTGGCGCGATGGAAGAGAAGAATAAAAGCATCGCATTATCGCGTATCGGCGAGATAACGCAATCTTATCTCTTCCCAGCGCAAAACATATTCCGTAAAAAAAAGAGCAAGTATCGTCTTTGTATCAAATGCAGGTCACAATAACACATCGGATATTTTTCGATGCAATTTTCCAGTGTGTATTTGTTTAACAATAAGATATCGCTATCTCTGTGAAAACTTGTTTTATCAACGTAACAAAACAACAAAAATATAAAACAGTGCTAAACTTTGTATTTTATTCTGCACCTGCGTGTGACATAAATCGAAGTAAAATACGTTCACTGGTTTCCAGTTACGCCAGTAACAAATTCGAATAACGTATCAAGATGTTTTCCAGGTACAAAAATTTTAACTGTAATTCTTTTGCCTTCTTTCTCTTCTTCTGCCTTGGAAAAAGTAAGGCAATATATTTCTTCACAGCGCGAAGAATTTGCAGTTGCAAATTAAAACGACGATTTGATATGATTAAGTACGTACGACGAAATCGACGATAATTGTTTAAGACGGCGCAGTCGCGCGTCATATTTCCAGAAACAATAAATTTGTTATTCTTTCACTGATTCTTGTCGAGCATAATTGGTCCGTTGACGTCTGAGAAACGCGTTCAATCTCACTTACAATTACTTAAGATCTTATCGCTACAATGTGCATCTAACTACATCTAGCTTGTCTACGACGTCGCTAATCTTTCGTATCAGTCTCGTCTGTTGTTCGTATTAACGTGAAGAATTGTTTGTTATATTTAAAAACCACAGATAAGAAATCGTAGCTATTTGAGAAAACTCTATCAGAAAATTTCTTAAATTCTGTTGCGATATTAATTCGCTCTTAAATTGCTCTCTGGTTTTGTCATATTTTCAAATACGATACACATTTTATGAGACAACGGATCTATATAAAAATATCGATGTGCGCTTTAAAACAACAATCGACAGCTATTTTCTTTGGGTAAAATTTGTCTCGCGCTATTGTGCATCTGTGACTGAACCATCTGAAATAGCTGATTCAATTGTCTTGCCCTTGATGAAGATAATAACGATTATTGAATGGCTGCTGCCGTTATATCTAGTAAGAACGTATCATCGTTTTGTTTGATTTATCATTAACGGATAGTTCCACAAATTCTAGTTTTGAACTTCACCGCGCGCATTTTTTTTTTTTTTTTTGCCGGGTAACGGATTAATAGCAACGGTCAGCGCGCAGCGATAAAAATATATTTGCCGCGCGAAAAACACGAAGGCGCGTTCTGGCCAGCTCACCATTGAGGTCATAAAATGGAGATAAAATCGCAATATAGACGATTAACTCGCCGTCATCGGCACCTACCGTTAATTATCACCATTACGGCAGCAGCAGTTTTTTTTATGACGCCCCCGTTAGAAGTGAGTTAGAGTGCGACTTAATCACGAGCGCTACGCGATATTCATAAACATGTAAATTACGTCAATTCTTTTCACATGTAATTTACGGTCGAACAAAAGGTAATTACGCGATGTTTTCTTGATAGACAATGTACAAAAGAACGAGCTGAATGAGGGAAAAGCATATGCAAGAAAACCGAAAAGGTTTGGGACGGATAACGGTGGAAAAGTAAAGAGAGAAAGAGAGAGAGAGAGAAGAGGGTCGTCTCTCGACACACACACGAGAAGGCGGAGTGGAAAAGCGGGCTAAAATTCGAGAGAGATGGCACGTGGAACGAGGAATGCAAATGGACAATAAACCGCCCTTCTCGTCCACCGTCTACCGACGGTATATCACCGGTGACACCCGTACTTTTAGTTTATGCCGCATGCATAAGCGGCGCTTCGCATCAGGAGCGCAACGTCCGTGGCGATTCTTGTTCCCGGAGGAATCCCGAGGATCCCGGCCTAGTTCTATCCCGCTCGTCCCTTTTTACGTCGCTCTCGACGGGATTAAAGAGATCTCTCTCTCTCTCTTTCCCTCTCTCCTTTCTCTTCCTTCTGCGTTCCTGCTCCGTCTCTATCCATCTCGGACGGATGTAGGCGAATTCTCTTAGAATTTTCGTCAAGCCGGAAAGTCGATAATTCACCCACCGCGCCCGTCCGCGGAAAACTTCGAATTCGTCCCACGATTTATTATGTCATAAATTTCGTATACGCTATCTTCGCGGTTTACGAGTGAATGAAAAATGCTCGAACGGACGTGCGATTACGTAACGCGGAATTAGGTGAGTAAATAACGCAAGCGTCTGCTCTTTTTTCTTTTTTTTTTTTTTTATCTCGTCATCGCGACGCTTTCTCTTTGCAACGCAACGATGTGCGTTGATATTTATCGTCCGGCGGATTCTGACTTGTGAGTGATAAACTAATTACCAACGCCATTCGGTAGAACGAAGAACAAATGGCCGCGCTGTACGATCACTCTCTATACATTTCCCGGCCGGTCTTAACATAAATATCGCGAACAAAACTGTGCGAACACGCTAGAGTCATGCAAAATTTATACACGCCATGCTAACGGCGTCGATGTATCTTTATTTTCTTGCGCATGAATGATGACTAGTGTAATGACGCACGCGGACCGTAGTAGACAATAATACGTGAATTACTAGCGTACAAATATGTCCGCTATACTCCGTAATTACGTAGTAAGTCATCACGAATAAATATTTTTCTACCAACTTCTTGCACACGCGCAAAATAATCTCGAGATATTTATTTATTTTTCCGCGATCTTTGCGCAATTTAATTTGTGTTAATCTTTGTTGTTACAAATTCAGCAAAATATACGAAACTGTTATTTGACGCGAAAATACGCATATGTAGAGCATTGAGAATAATTCCACAAGTTCGAGACATCAATGAGAACGCATACCTCTGATGGTCGAGCGGCGTTATTGATAATGCCAGAAACTACTTCGTTCACTTGTGGTCAAACATTCTCCTGTTGAATAATGGATAAACGGTTGCCACGCAAAACTCCGTCACGGCTCTTTTCAACCCCATCGCCATACCTATCATCCATCGCGTTCTCGATAGAGATACGAGTTCGAACTTGCGCTGTAGTTCCAGCATCGCGCAAATGTAAGTTTATGCGCGCCAGTAAAGTGATCATAATAACTTTGACAGCAGATATATATATATATATATATATATATAGAGGTGTGTGTATATATATATATTCTGCAAAGTTATCATTTCTAGTTTCAATAAATATCAAACGTATTTTAAGTTTGCACACATTTGTACAATCACGTTGCGTAGTTGCAAAATCAGAAAAAAAACATTAAGAAAATTCCTGAAAACTTTTTTGCATATAAGAATCTATTCAAAATCAATCGTTGCAGAGAGTATATACGTTTCAGTTTAATTGTTTATAATCTGAGTGTAAATTCCATAAGTTACATAGAAATTTCCGTACTTGAATTATTATCGCGACCGCTCGCCACAAACGGGCACGACAGGCATTAGCATAAGGGAATCTGGACATCGTTAAAAAGTTTGTCACGCGTGCGCATGTTATAAAATAACCGCGACATATCTCGTCTGTGTTGTAGATCTTGATTCCCGGGCGTCCCATGAGTTAAACCACAAGGCGTGCATGTCATTTCTCGCGCAACAATTCAAGATTACGATCGAGAAGTTTCATGCGCCTCGATGAGGGAAAGTGTTGAACCGCTTTTCAAGCATAACCGCGCCAAGCAGATATTTTCCAATGACTTCCAATAACGCACGCTAACGTGTATTGAAATATTACAATGATAGTGACTGACGAAGTCACCTGAGTTTTTCCGAAAATGATACGCGGAAGAAGAAAATACGCTGGGATAAATTTTCGCGAGCGTGTGGCAGCTGTGTCGTAAATTCATTTTTGAAGGTACTCGGAAGCGGGTAATATGTAGGTAGATATTGATATCCAGTGTGCCGCAGCTGAACGGGTTTTATCTTCAAAGGGATTACAGCACGAAAGAAACTCGAAGGAGTGATTACCTATCGTTGCGCGTTCCGAGAAGCAAGTCACTTGGCGAGTTAACGCGCAACGTTCTGATGGCTTAATCTTCGATAAATATATATACGAATTACTTAAGCGGAAGAGGGGCGTCCCCTAACTGCCTCAATTAAAGCGCATCCGGCGATAACTCGGTGTGAATGAGCTGCGCACGCAATTCTCGTGAAATACGTCCGCGATGCTCCAGCACGGTAGACGGAGGACAGAGCGAATAAATGTGCATCTGCAAGTGGCGCATTCGGTAGTAAGCCACGCGTAGCGGCGGTTCGCTTAATTCAACGTTCGTGGAACTGTAGGTCGATGGAAATGATGCTACCCTGGAGACTTGCGCGAGAAACAACATATCTTCCGAATAACTGTGTAAGCGGAAAATATGGAGAAATGTAAATAAAACCAAATAATAACTCTGTCTCTCTCTCTCTCTCTCTCTCTCTCTCTATTGTAATTTTATTATCCATTTTCTCATTTTAGTCTACGTACTGAAAATAGAACAAACTGACAAAAACTTTTATATCATTCGATACCTGTATTATTGAACACGCTTCTAAACATACATTATTTATGCGGACGAATACATAAAATAAATATTGTAAATTCTGTAAAAGGCAATTGCAAGAATAATTTATATCTCACTTATATATTTAAAAAGTTAGTAGTAAAAAAGCAATATAGAGTAGATAGCGATACATCTTTGAGTTTTTCCGTGCGTATATCGATCTCGTGTCATTGATTATTAAAAGCGAACAATATATATCGGAGCGGAGGTCGCTAATAAACTAGGAAAAGCCTGATGCACGAAAATTGGTTACTCATGTAAATTCCGAAGGAATTATATGCTTGACGATAATAACGCGCTGATAGCTTTCCGCGCTACTGATACTGCCGTACTTGCACGAAGAGGAACGCGAGAGGTAGAAAAAAAAAAAAAAGAAGTGAATAAACCACCATGACTTCCGATGAGTCTGATCGTTGGTAGTAGAACGAGAATGATGAAGTATAATAGCCGCCGGTAATACAGCCAACGCACGCGAAGTAAGAACGCACTGCGAAAGAAGTGTACGCGTCTTTTTTTGCAATATATAAAAAGACACGGTGTAATATCGCGTACATATTTCGCGTGCATTTAATCAAAAATAAGTCTATCTCGCGCAAATTGCAGCTCCGCTTATATAACGTAAGTCGGTCGCGTAAATTGAAGTCGAAATAACCGAAATCGAATGAAGAAAGTAGAATGAACAAACGCGATATTCGTCGGAAGAAAGAAAGTTAAAAGTGTCAACATATTAACATGTATTAAAACTACTTAGTACGTGATTATCAGTTCT
The DNA here is from genome assembly GCA_014825685.1 of Pseudomyrmex cubaensis. Lineage (NCBI taxonomy): Eukaryota > Metazoa > Arthropoda > Insecta > Hymenoptera > Formicidae > Pseudomyrmex > Pseudomyrmex cubaensis. Next base: position 6,257 of record QVOA01010382.1, on the reverse strand, counting down.
TCTGCAACAATTACACATACGATGCAGAAATGTTCCTTCCGCGACGCTTCGTAGGTATATCTGGTTGTATGAGATCAGATACGAGAGAACACACACGCACACACGTGCGTCGAAGCACCGCAATTGCGACGCACGCGAATACGAGAAATGCAGAAATGCACGACTTTGCGGTTAATCTCTCAAGATCTTCTCTCTCGCATCTAGGCAAGCGCGATGAAAGCGCGCGGCGACCTTAAGATATATATCCGCCCGTATATAATGTTATTGTATACGTCTTTGCGCGCGGCTGTGTGCATTCATGTGCACCTGTATGCAAATATTTAATTAAAGCAGCACGCCGACGACGACAGCAGCATGTGCGCGCGAATATGTCCACGTATACGTTGCGTGCGCGAAGGGGTTGGAGATAACGATGGACGGGAGAGGGCGGATGAAATCGCGGAAACGTCGGGGGCGGGGAAAATTATCCTCGCAACTGTAAATATATGATTATGCATGAGGATCCGTGGTGCTGAGTGCACTTTCACGACCGCCATATGGGGACGTGTTGGCTGCATGCGCGTCGCGGAGAACAAACGATGAATTATAACGCTTTATCGAAACGGGAAAGAGAGAAAGAGAAAAAGCAACTGATCGTCGATACAAGTTCGCATTCGTGAGAAGAATCCAGAGAGCTCCCTGCCGCCGGACGAACGAAAATACGGACAAGCTTAGACAAACGTAAATTACCTCGCAATGGAAAACAGGGGACGCGTTCGGGTAATTTTCGATGCGCGGAAATTTGTGATTGAATCTATAACCGTATAAATACATAAATCACTGATGAAGAATGCATTTTTTCAAAGAACACGAAACATGAAGAATATATCTCGCAGAATGTATATAATTTTTTTCTTGTTTCCGTTTCCAATGAAAAATTCTCCTGTTTCTTTCTTCTAAATAAATCAAGTCGATTTTCATTGCTGTTCAATAAATAACCGTTGCGCGCGGGCGGTGATATGTATACCAAAGCGCAGTAGAAACGCAATTGCCACTCTCTTCATCAATTTATTATCTTTTATTACCCGCTAGCCTGAGGACGCGTTTCAAAAGGGCGCTCGATTCCATTGATATTAAGGCAAACGAGCGAGAGAGGTCTCGCGGAACTCTCGGAATTTCTCGAGGTACGCAGTCGACCGTGCCGCGCGCGGGTAGGCCTTTGAGCTCAGTGCGATCATCTGCCGTTAGCGTGAACACCCTCATAGTTTCTGACGCGAATTGTCAGTATAACTTGCACATTGTGACAAGAAGTGCGTCAAAAAGCAAGAATTTCATATCGTCAATAGAACATCGAACTTCTCAAATTTCTTCGATGTTTTTGCGAGTATAATTATGAAAAATCGAGGCAGATTTTAGACTGAATAATGTACTTGTGATGGTCGCCATCTTATCTGCAAACATCACAAGTATCGTTCACTTTCATTATGTATTGCATCTGTTACCCGAACGAGTTTTCGAACTAACACGATGGCGATCCATTCCGAAATCGTCTTGTAACGTGTAAGCACGGAAATTCGTTACGGAACTTCGGTGGCTTAACATTTCGTTTCGCGGCGCCACGATAAACTCAAATAGTCTCAGCTTCGAGAGTAAGGCAGTAAAACGTGCTTCCATTTGGAGTGGATGTTCCTAACGAACAAAGTTACGAATATCTCCTCTCGTTCGAGAGTGCGCAAGTGTAAGCTCATCCCGTGCGAATCGAAGAAATCTGTTATGCTCGAGGCGACGTGACGGCAATATTGACGAACATTATCGTTTGAGAGAGAAAGAGAAAGATACAAGATAAAATTAAAAAAAACCATTAAAAAAAACAAGCGACAAAATGAAGAACGTAGACAATACAAAAGAACGCGGGGAGGCAGCGAGGGGATAAGATTCGCTTCAATTTGGCGGAGCGGCGAGTGCCAAACGAGGGTCATCTCGTGTCGGGTCCATTTTATATGCATTTTAATTAATTCCACGCGGCGCGGAGAGGCGTCGACCTGACCCGGCCCAGTTTATGGCACCCGTCCGTATCATTCTCCATGTATTTTCCCTGCGCCACCCTTCTCCACTGCATCCGCGCCGTTTCTCTCCCACCCCCGAGTCACGTTCCTACATCGTTCGCTAACCCTTATGCGCGGCTATACGTCCAGCCATTTGCGGTCTACATCTGTTTCTCTCCGTTCCTTGTCTCCTTCGCGCACTCTGATTTATGGCTCGTGCTTTTAACTGCGGTTCTCGCGGAATGGTGTTCGTGCCAACGTCGCTCGTCGCGCTTCCCCGTCGCGGTCACCAGACTCGTCCGCCAGAGCTATCTTCGCCCTCCGCCGACCACCGCGTTATCCGGGCGCTCCGCGAAACTTTTATTTCGACGTTATCATACCGAACGGCCGCAGAGCGGCACACACCGACGCGTGTAATGTATGTATATATGAGATTCGCACAACTGCAAACTTCGCGTTTATCGTTTATATCTGTCAGACGAAAATACGTTTCTCTCAATACAAATCTCGTTAACGAAATGTTATACGTCGAGGATAGAGTTTGGAAATGCATGTCGATGAGAGAGAGAGAGAGCAGTGTCCGTAGAGAATTCAGCTCATAACTCTCGGTTTTATTAACGGCGCGTACACGTTTTAGTGCCGTTTAATTTCTCGCCGAGTTAATCTTTCGTCTCGTAACGCGCCGGCTGTGCAATCCGTCTTGTTTGTTCACGCGCCGTTCTTTGTGAACGCTCGAATGAGCTACGAGTTCACATGTATATCGATCGTATCCGTTTGAATGTAACCATCGGTAATACGCGAGGATGACCAAAGCTCGTTGCGTTTGTCTTTGTCCTGTGAGATTCTTTTTTTTTTTTTTTAGTGAGTTAGTATTGCTCGCAAGCAGAAATTTCTATAGAAAGTTCGATTATCAACAGACAATTCCACAAATTTGGCGCTTAAGTCATTAGTTTACTTAAAAACAAATGTGCAAATATTGTATCTGACAATAAAGTAGTACTTACGTATGACGCAAACATTAGATCCGGTTTTACAGTTTTATTCACGCACTTAGCACCTTAGGAAATATCTCTTAGGTAAGACTCTCCAAAGTCTACCAATAAATTAGCTTTCATTACACTAGTATGATGAATAGCCTGTGTGCGTGGAGTGACTTGTCGGCGACCTAACTCGCTACGTCAAGCCTCACTATGAGAGGAAGCTAATAGCGTGTTTCGTTGAATATTCAGACCCTTCCAAGTACATACATACCACTTCATAATTGTCCCATCGCGCCATGGACAAGCAATAACGAAACGGTCGGCGGTGTGTCTTCCAATCGCATGCTTCTCTACTTCTGTTCCCGTGCAAAATTGCTCGACTACTTGCGAATAAGTTCGCATACTTGAGTGTTTAATAAGTTGCTGGTCTTTTCGTTTCTTTTTTGTTTTACACAATAAGATCCGGTTGTTTCATGTTGAGAAAGTTGCGTGTCTTTCGACTAATTACTATTAAAGCATGCATTCGCTTTGCAAGTTCTATGCGTGTTTACGTTATATAAAAAAAATATATACGATATTTGATACTATGTAGATTAAAATTCCATAACGCAGATTTGTTTCGTTGCACATTGTTGAGTCACTGATATAATACACGTGATTTACATTTGACGATTGTGAATCAAAAATAAAATAGACAATATGTTGTAAATGTAACAGAATGGAATAATTAATTTTGCGTCTGTGTTTTGGACACGATTTTTATCGTTCGATTAAAAGCAAATTGTGTGTCATCAGTAGAATGTAAAGAGATAAAAGAATGTTAAAGGAATCCGAACGAGATTTCTCTAGGTGGGGAGAAAAATAAAGCTTCGCTTATAAGTTCCTTCGTAAATACGTAAGCGTAACTGGTGAGTATAAAACGTCGGCAAAATCTTTTACAAAAAAGAAAGAGATTTTTCTGATCTTCGTCTTGTCAAGGTATCTTTGTAAACGAAGATACCTTGACAAAACGAAGTCAAAGTACTCAGGAATGTGAAGAGCGAAAGAGAGAGAGAGAGAGAGAGAAGGAGAGCTCGACAAGCGAGTTTTCAAGCGATGACTAGAATTTTAATTCGCTTTTCACACTCTTCTTGTTCTCTCACAACTCTGACGTAAAGATTTACTTAAGAAAAACTTACACATAAAAAAAAGAGACGTGTGTGAAAAATTGAAGATAGTGATAAAAATAACAAAACATGTGTGTGTGTGTGACATGTCAGCTAGAATACGAGTATATACTCGAAATTCGAGCTGAAAATCGGAATAGTATCCAGAAACGATAAAACCGTCGTCTCTACTTATGCAACATTTTCTATGCAAATGATGCCCTTATGTTGCTCTTGGCTTACGTATTCGCCGGGTGTGTTCTTGACGTCGAGAGCATTACGCATCGGCGCCGTATGAGCTTTTCCTCGAATTCGAATGTGAAAGTCTCGGAGTACCGATAGATTCATGCAAATTCGATAATACCGACAAATCGTTCGATGGATAAGTTCGCAAAGCGGCTGGAAACCCCGGGACGTTGCCGGGGACTTCAGGAAACTCGAGTGCGGATTACGTAGTTCGTACGACTTATCGGAGTTTCCTCCGTTGTTCCCCCGAGTTAGTACTCCGCGGGTTATGAAGGATCGGGCTCGCACAGGGCAGGCTGGCCGGACGATTAAATACAAAGTTGCAGCGAATTGTTCATCTCGGCATATTTATGATCCGGCGCGGATTTTCCGCAAGGTTTTCCAGCTTGAGATACGACAATAACGCGGCTGCGACTACTCCGGTTCAGATACGGCAGCGCCTAGTTTACATATAATGTCAGCACTCCGTAATTATACGCGGTTTCTTAATCAAGCCGCAATGCTAATAAAAATGAACGTTAGTGTTCTAAGCGCCGGCATACTTCGCTTAAGTAGTTTTAACTCTCCGCCGCATTAAGTTGGTTTTAGTGCGACTAAGAGCGTTATAATCGTTAAAAATTGTTTTTGGAAAGAACTTGGATTTTGTGATAAAAATTGCACAGTTTACGAGCGAAATACAACCGAAAATATTGCTCATCGAAGTAGAACAGAGCATGATTAATGTTTTACCGCGTCGCACTCCACGACGGAGAAAACAATTAAAATCCTCTGACAGGATTCCGTAATTAGCGTCGCGACGCATCAGCCTTGCTGCAGTGTCTGCAAGCACGCGCTAACATCGCGCCCCTGCGACGCGCGAGTGACGAGATAATAATCAGTCACCCAAGACACCGCACGAACTCTTCAAACCTCGAGGGCGCGAGAAAAGTTAGACTCTATGAATCACGAAGCACACCCTCGACGCCTCTCAGCGAAGATCGGTCTCCTCGGCGCTTCTTCGTGGCTAAAGAGACGACGAGACCGGACCGTCTGGCTGTGCCGCCCGCGCACCGGTTATATGAGTCATTAGTCACTGTCCCCGGCAGAGGTGACTTACTTGGATTTAAAATTAATGGCGCGGGTTTTGCGATACTCGCGCACAAGAATTTTTGCTGCACTTACATTGGCGAACGTCCGAGTAAAGCCGAGCGAGGAAGAGGGCGCGGGGTGAAGAGAGAACGGAAGATGGTGGCCATAAAGAGATGCTAAAAGAAATAGGGAAAAGACGGTGGTAGAGCCAGCCCTCCGTGAGATTGTCGGTTTACGAGGTGCGCGAGGTTAGGCGAGAGAGAGAGAATAAAACTCAAGAAATTTCTATTAATCGTTCCGCGACCAACCAGTCGCGCCACCAGACGAACTCTTTATGCGTAAAACTAAAATTAACATGAAGAAGAGATATCAAAACGTCTGCAAGTGTCACAGATAAATTTTCTTTCTTTGGGAATTATTTTAGTCTCGGATATAAAGAGCTTTCCATCGCACCGGAGTTTTTACGATTCGGAATATCTATGCGAATATATCTATGCAAATATATATGTAAATTGGCTTATCAAGATATAAGATATACAATATTTTTTGTGGAATATTAAAAATTTAACGTAGATCGCGTCGATACAAAATATTTTTGTTGCAATAATACTTAGTACTACTATACTAAGTAGCGTTTTGAGCAGGAATAAGATTTTTCTATGCAAATATCATAATATCGCATATCGATATATATATCGCATTTCGATATATATCGCATATCGATATATATCGCATTTCGATATATATCGCATTTCGATATATCGATCTTCTTTTTGTTTCTAATTGCCGATTCC
>QVOA01010381.1:0-143394 GCA_014825685.1 Pseudomyrmex cubaensis | reverse complement strand
AAAAATAATATTATTTTTATGTTGAATTTTGTGCGATAGAGATGATGCGACATGAATTTAGAAATTCAAATAGTCGCAATCTTCAAATAGTCGTTTATAATGCGTACATGCATGAAGAAATACACGAAAGTATTTTCTCATCGTGCACTACGTCATGCGGTCGGAATACAATTAATCCGACGGGACTTACTTTCGCGTTGGCGACCCAGGAAAATCGGGAACGAAATTTTGGCCGCTACCGCGCGTCGGATTTTATCGGGCTCGCGGTTTTATGTCGCGACCGCAGCATCCCGGTGTTTCGTCTATCACGCCCTCGCGCATGGTTTTGCGGCATCGAATTATTAACCGCAGTCGTGATGATTGCCGCTTGTTTTGCACGGCCTGGAGATCGGGCGAGTGTATCGTGGTTACGATGAAATTGCGGAGAAAACAGAATAAAAATTTCAATACGTTCGCGCGAATAGACGCGACCGTCGAAGTTGTAATTGAAGGGGGTTGAAGTTTCGCGATTCCTCCATGACTAAGTAGATCGGTTCAATAAAGGATAGTGATAAACGAGCTTGGATGGTGTTGAAAGGAGCGTTAGATAAATTGAACACGCGGTTTTTTTTTAGGATATCCTCGGAAACGTAGCTGTTAGAAAAGCACATACGGCATGTATGTACGCGACGCTTTGATAAAATAACCGTTAAACCGTTCCTTATTAAGTCTCGTTAAAAGTTTCAAAGACCCCTGGCTCGCTAAATCCGTTACTATACACAAAGCGTCGTGGCTGAAGATAATTCTTTTTTCTTTCTCCGCAAGCGGCGTAAAGTACGACGATCCGTAAGAAGAGCGTACAGCAGCGCGATGGGCTGCGAATTAGCTGCTTAAACCGCACCGGGGGCTCTTCCTCTCATCCGGCTCTCTGAATTTAATTACAATTAATAATCTCCCGCCTCTCTCTCTCTCTCTCTCTCTCTCTCTCGGCGTCATAGGAACGATTCCAAGGTGATACCTTGGGAACCCGCGTACGGCGCCGGATTACTTTACGCTCCGCTGGGACTTCAGAAGCGTGTCTAAGCGGGTCGGCCGCTCTTTCTGCTCGCCGCGTCCCCGGATTCTGATTAGCAGCCGCGCTATCGCTTGAAGACTTTTTCTCGGGAGAGCCGTGAAACGGATGTCCTTACCGCGTGTAACGACACGATTACAATCTCGGTCGTGATTGCGACGAGAATTACGCAATTTTCTCTTTTCTTTCTTCTCTCTCTCCCTCTCTTTCTTTTGAGCGCGCGTTGCAGATCTGAATATTACTACAAATTTCGGTATGTATTAGAAACGGCGTGATAAATCGCTTTATCCTCTCCGGAAATTGCTGTATACGCTCCCGCGGAATCTTTGCTCCGTAGCAAAATCCGTGGCGTTTGGTAATTATCGGTGGGATCAAATCTAATTACTCTCATCCGCTTCGGTTATGTAATACGTTTCTGCGACGCATTTATCGACGATAGGGAGGAAGGGAAGGACGATTACGGGTAGCTCCCGTACCGATACGATCGTACCGATGCATTTTGCAGCGCGCATAATGCCGCGCACCTACAAACGCGTCATAACATAAAGCCGTGTGATTTCGCAATATCACTTTACGCGGATACATATCGATGGTAATACGCGATGCCGCGTAAAGCGCACGATGACGCTCGCGTCGAGATTCCACTGCCTAATGAGAAGTTACGAGTGCTCTCTCTCTCTGAGTGAGGGAGGAAATCGAATCGGGCAACGTGCGCGATCAACGAGCATACATTCATCGCTGATCCTTTCCCGAAGATACGCCGATAAACACCTACGATGTGTAGTAACCTTCGATCTGCACGAAGGCGGATCGGTCTTGTCGCAGTCATTGAACCCGAACTAATCCGATCTGTACGCGGCGCGTGTATTTCAATTATTCTGAATCACACGCACATGTACGCGTCACACACGTAAAAAAAAAAAAAAAAGAGCAAATGCGCTCTTATTGCGTTACATACTATGTACTCGCGATAATGCTCGCGACTGCTTTTCTCTCTTTCTTTCTTTTTCCGTCTATATGCGAGTTGACGACCCACGTATATACATATATATGTATAATATACATATGTATATACACACATATGTATACCTACAGATATGTACGTTCCATCTGCCAGCATCTCGCGTTTCTCTTCCGCGGAAATAAGACGAGATTGCGATTCGAGGAATCTCATATAGCCACGTGACTGACAATAAGGACCCGGGGACTCGTTGATTCTGAACTCAATACATGCGCCGTTATAAGCATCGTCGCGATATGCGACGCGCGGGGATATTCTCATTAAGGGACCCGTACGTCGAGCAATGTAATCACATTTATTGCGCGTTTACTGCGGAAATTACACACACACACAAGCGCGCGCGAGAGAGACCTGGACTCTATCTTTTTTTCTTTTTCTCGGGATGGTCGCAATACACTTTTGCGATTTCTTTTCAAATTATACCGCGGAGCAATGGCGAGAAGCAGAAAACGGGAATTTATCTCGTTTCTTGTCCTCGAGACAGCGTCCGCTTTACGTTTTGCCAGAGAGAAGAAAACGCTGACTCGCTTTCTCTCTTTCACGTTTCGCATGTAGCATGCTTGCTACTCGCAAGCACTGTGTAGCGCACAGTTCGTCTCACGCGCGCGCGCAATTTTACGCCCATTACAATTTAACACGCTCGTCGTCGCGGCCGGGCACGTGCACCGATGTACAAGTGCACGACCGTCGGTTTTATAGCGACACCGGGCATTAAACGTTGCTACATGCACCGGCGGAGCATCGTAACTTCAACTTGGATATATCCGCAACAATGCGCTCGTGCGCTCATGATAAATTGCACGGAGATAAAAGACACGCGCGCGCGCGCTTGTTTCGAAAACATTTTCTTTTTAATATTTTCGAAAAAAAAAAAAAAACGTTTGTGGAGAACAACTTTTTTGCCGGAATTGCGTTCGCGCGAATGTGAGAGACTAATGAAAGTATCAGACGTCGGTTTAATCGTTAATACACGGGAGCTGAATATGTAATATTAAGTGGGCGCTCGAGAGTAAGAGGAAAACGAAGTCGCAATTATACTTATCTTTGCAACTAATTATGCGAGCGAGGATACTTATCGCGAATGAGATTACGCATATTAAATAAGCGCATGCCGTTTCACTCTCTTTGAAATTTCACGGTAGACGAGAAACTTTATCTCATTTCTCTTATTCTCTCATCTCTCTCTCTCTCTCTCCTACGACTTGGATGCCGCCGTTCCGGGTGTGCTGTTAGCGATTACGCGGTAGTATAACGGGGTGACTGCTGCTTTTTCTGTACTGGCAGTAATATAACGATTAATTACGTTTACCTAGACGAGACGGAGAGAAACGAGGGAGAATCCATTAATGCGCGCGCCGTGTCTGCTATCAGAAAATGTTGAAAGATTAAGTGCGCGCTATATGCGATTTAAAAACTTTTCCCGTCGAGCGTCGTAGTTTTCTTCGCGTGTTTCTTCTTCTCGCTCGCGCGATATCGTATCGTATATAAAACGATAATAAGCAGAGATCAAGAAAAGAATTTAATTACTGACGGATGTTAGGAGAGAGAGAGAGAAAAGAAGGTGATAAATCTTCTCGTGCACATGATAATAACGTATACTCGGGGAGTGTACGTATTACATATATTGCAACGGAAGAATATGCCGCGTTATACGTTTCTGTAAGGAGTAAATTGATAGATTGCGCCGCGCCAATGACTGGCTCTCTCCTCTCCACATAAACAAGACGTTAGCCGCGCCAACAGCTGGATAATGGCGTTCCATCTGTATCGACCACAGTCGTCGTATATCCGCGCGAGTCAAAAAGGAATCCTCACGAGGGTGAGGAGAGGAGGTTAATGCGAAAATAACAAATCGGGGGATGAATCATACTCGAGCTTGACTACTGCCCTTGGGCACGTGAGGGAAAGGATGAGAGGTAGGAGTCAGGGTATTTTTTCGAGAGGCGTTCCACTCGTGTTACGAATTCTGTCTAAATTGCTTTTTCGCGGGGAGAATGCGATATATATCTCTTAATAATATTATTTATTCAAAATAATTGGCTTGGTCAAAACGCGCGAAGTAATTCCGCGCGACAGAGAAACAACGCGTGATCTCAACTAATCTATTCTGATTAACAAATTCTTGATTTCTATTTCGAATTGATAAAGTATGTGCGATTTACGTCGATGCTTTTAATATTAAAAAAAAAAGATGATATCGAGATAGATATGAAAGCGAGTCGAGCACAAATATGCCAACTTCTCTGCGATTATCGCCGGCAGATATAAAGGAAGCCCGTTTGGCGGCGTCACGGAGACGCGCAATGAATTCCGTACACGAGATATCGCTTTTATCAGTCAATCGACAGGACATCTCGTTTGCCGCGAAACGCCGGCAAACAGGAACGAACGAACGCCTATTACGGACGGGCGCCCTCCGTTATGCAGACCGCGTTTTACCGCATCATTAACGAATTATACGAGACAACGATAAAGGCGAAATAAACTCGGCTGTATAAAGAGATTTATGATATTCGCGATACGGGAGAGAGATAACACAGACGTGTGGAAGACGACTGACTTTTCATTGTATTATTATTATTATAGTTTGGGCGCGTCACCGATAAGTTTACGGTCTCTGTTGACTGCGCGCTCGCTTCCGCAATAGTGACGCCGCAAGAGACGTAAACATCGCTCTCGCTTCTTTCGCAGAGCTGTTATCGCGCCGTTTAAGATTGCGAGGAATTCGCGGTTTCTTCTCATACCAGGGAAGACGCGCCGAAGACGCCGTTGCAGCGACACGCTTGATGGCGGACGATGATTTATTGGCCCGTGCCTCGTCAGCCGAGATATTCCATTTTCTTGTTCCTCCGCGAGGAGGAAATCTGCGAGCTACTTTTGCTATCGGACGAAGTGACCGTAATTTTTCATGGCCATTTCGACGATCTTTTCATTGCTCTCGCGCTTCTATATATGTAAGATATTAGATCGACTATCTGACCGTATTTTCCCGTTTTTCATGTTGTATGATATTGCGTTTTTTTATATTCATTCAGAGAAATATTTCTTGACGAAACACGTGAGGTAATGCAGCGAAAGAAAGTTACACTTTATTTAAAACATATAATAACTACGGGAGAAAATGTGTGTCAACAAATTTACATCACTTTTGGGAATCGAATTTTGTATAATTATAACTTTATTTTTATGCAAAAATCATGCGTCTCTTCATCGCGCGTTCCATGCATAAAATTTGCACGGAGAGCGAGTTGTGGTTGTAATTACACGCACTTGTAATTGCGAACACGCGGCCGGGCGTGCAATAACAAATTTTGTTTTTTTTTTTCCTCGTATCGCGAGGCGATCGCTCGAAAAGCTCGTTTTCAAGAAGCACGGACGGGATCTTTGAGAGCTCTTTATATCAGAACGTAACAAAGAACAAATGTATCGGTCGGGGAGTACGAGTGTACGCTTTAATATTTTTAAAGTATCTCGAATCCCGTGGCAGAGGATTTTCTTTTTCACTAACGAAGCGGCATCACAGAGCGATAAGTCGAAAAGCGGAAATAAGATGCTCCGACGAAGAAAGCCTCGGCGAGGATCGGCACGAAGAAAAGAACGAGGAAAGTGATAGAAGTTGGCCGGAGAGAAGGAGGGGAGCATCGAGTTCGAGGGACGGAAACAAAGAGAGGTTTATACGGAGCAAATTAATCGGATTAATTTACGGTCTAATGGTGCATTGGCTAATACAAATGCGTTGCACAATGATAGGATTCCATCTCCTTTATCTACAGGTTCTTTTTACTGCGTTCACTCCATTGTTCTCGCTTCGAGAAGTCTCGATCTTCTCTGTAACGATTTAATTAGGAATCTTATCGTATAAAATAGGTTTGCCATTTCTGTCACGATTGTGCGATTTCTGCGCGAGAACGTCGATGCAAAATTCTCATTATTTATACATCTGAATAATTGCAAGCACAGGAACGCGCGGTAAAGATTGTATATCGAACTTTTGCGCGGAGAGAGACATTTCGAGATTTAGCAACGCAGAGCTTGCTATTATCGAGCATGAAAATAGTGTGAAGAAATAACGAACAAAATTATTCATTTATGCTTAATGACCTCCTGACAAGTTGATAAATAACGTGGGAAGATTAATCAACCATCTACCAATCTTCATTTGGAATAATTATAAATGCAAGAAGAGTAATGTTTGCCGCGTCAGTCACCAATTTCATACTTTATTACTTTCCGCATACGATGCTACAAGAGAAGTCTGATCGCACTGTATAAAAGCTCTTTTAAAATAAATCTTGTAGAGCGCAATGTGAGACTTTTGTACTTTGCGGCATGACCGTCGCGCGCGCATTTAAAATGAGCGCTCATTCCTCATTGTTTAATACCCTTTTTTATTTTCCGCGTCGTATAACGCGCGCAAGGGCTACTATTTCGGGATCAGCGGCGCGGCCGTGCTAAAAGAAGAATAGCCAATAATACTTTTTCATTAAGCCGCGAGCTAGGATTACCGCGTCTATTGAGACCGGGCACCGAAGCAATCAAATTATATTCCCAATACAATCAGCTTTGGGAAAAAGAAGAGAGAGAGAGAGAGAGAGAAGAATCGGTTGCGTACGGAAGCGAGAAGGGACCGGATACAAACACAGGCAAAGAGGATACGATATATGACAGTTAAATCCGTCGAATTTGCAATATACCGTCGTGATCCTTGAATGGCGATAACTCGGCGTTTGTGACACTTTGTAGAAGAATTATACATTTTTTGTGTTATGCACTTTTTTGTGTTTTAATCTTTTCTCCGTTAATTTAACAATATTGTGTGTATATTTTCGTTTAAGTCGTGATCCATCGTTTCTCGTGATCGAGCGAGAGAAACCAAAGATATCTATCGCTTTGTTTTATCTACGAGTTAATCTCTGTTTACGCACATCCGTCTCTCAATTTCACCCATTAGCAAAAGAATGTGCAATTAAGGCTCGCCACGTGGTCGCAAATAAATTCCACTTCTTCCGCACTTTTCTATTCGCTCGGTTATTTTTTGCGCCGTTGACCGCGTAGTAATTCTCCAGCGGAACTGGAAGAATTGGAACCGTAATTATTTTTCTTTCCGCGATATACACTAGAATTTCTCCGTTCAAACCAGCTCGGCAAAAAGACGCGCAGTGTCGGTTTATCTCCGCTTTTGCCGCATGTTTCTTCTTGTTCGCCGCGAAACGAGAGACGGAAGAAGAGTGAAGGGCCCATCGAAAGGAAAATAGTGGAAAACACGTGGTATAATACGTGCCAGTAGCAATACGTGCGTAATGACCGAGATAAATAGCGCTGCTAGAGGTCGGGAAGATTAATTGTTTAAATTGTGAATTTATTTTCGCCGTACACACACACAGACACACGGGATATACAGAAATTCCATTTCGACGATATGCGCGCATCGCGGTTATTTCGTATGTTTGATCGAGGAGAGCAACTTTTACTCGCGAAAGGTAGAGCAGGTGTTCCGAGACAAATGGCCTCCGAACGAAATTTCCCGCAGTGAAAATTAACAACCCGTCAGTGCGAAACTAAATGTTTCGTACGGGAACTGTGCGCGAAACTGCGCGATGATTCAGAACCTGGTTACGTGCTTGTCGATAACCGCATGATTTGTTCTTATCTTCGGCAAACCATTTTGTGATTTAACGGACAATTAATAATTTTCAAATCTAATTGCAGCAAATATATCGCCCGCGCGTGTGCACACGCGTATTAAAAATATTAAGAATAGTAATAATATTAATTAATAATATGTTAATAATATTAATAATTGTAAATAGATAAGAGAGAAAACGTGGTATTGCACAAAAACAACTCCGATCTATTTTCGAATATGTCGTAACGATGTCTGCTTAACAGTTTAACATTATAGATTCTCGAAGCGTTGATTAAGTGTCGCTTTTGCCGAGCGATGAAAATTCATCCGCCGTCGCGACGTCGTCGCTGCAGAGAATTGTCGTAAAATCGCATCATCGAACCAGTAAGCGCGATGTGCCAAGTAATTCAGTTATCACGCAGTTGTTCGCCGTGCGGTACGCGCTCTGTCTCTCTCACTCTCTTGCTCGTCGCCCCTTTTGCGTTGCGCTCTGTGCGCTACCTCCCTTTCCGCTTGGTTCTCTTTGGCGCACTCCTAGCGACGCGTGTACTTGCCCATTATAGCTAAAAGCGTAGCACACTCGATTATCACGTCGTCGTGGGTGGCTTAAAACCGGGAACGTTACAGACCTTTGACAGCGTTAAGAGCCCCGTCGGTGGTTTTAAGCGCGGCTGAAATACCCGCGATCGTGGCGAAAATGGCGGAACGCGTAACCATAGGCACGCCGGAATAATCGCCGAAGAAAACGAAGGAAGAGTGCACTACGGCCGGGAAGGATTATTGGTATTGATCTGAACTTTCGCGGCGATCGTGTTGGCGGAGAGTGCGGGACGAAACTCAAGTGCGCGCGGGGCAGATTGAGTTACGAAATTCGCGAACAAAACGAGAAAAAGGCGGGAAATGTGAGTAAATATTGCAGGGATTTTTGCGCGAACATTTTTGCAGTCTCTCACGGGCGGAAATTAAAAAAGTTCCAGCGCGAAGAGCGGATAAAGCGAGTGCTCGTGAATGAACTAAGGTTCACAAAAGCGCGTAGAACTGTGACACTGGAAATATTGGCGACTACTCTGACTGTAGTGATTCCCCGACGTGACGTCAAGTTCCGCTAATAAATTTTACATGAATTTTTCAATATGAGCAAAAATAAAATGTGTAATAATAAATAATAATAATAATAATTAAATAAATCCGAGAGAGAAATGCGCGTCGGACACTGCGCACCTGTTTGTATTATTCGATAAGATTGTTTGTAGAGAAAGGGAGTTTTTAATCACGTCCGTTCTTTAAATAAGATCAAACAGAAAGATCTGCCCCTTTCGAAAGGTTCTCACACTCCTGGTTCATTAGTGAAAAAGCCAGTCCACCCCAAATCGAACGAAAGACGCGACCCTCCGACTGGGGACGCGGAATTGTATAACGATGCCGCATGCTTCTTCGAGATACGACAAAGTTTTTGTTTGCGTAAATCGCAAGACCTTATGCTGACCTTCCTTAATAATCGCAATGTCACAGAAAGATAAAATTGCATTAAAGGAAAAAAAACATTAATAAGAAAATAATATTCACTCCTAGAAGAGTTACCTGGAAGAAAGTTTTGTATAAAAATAGAGATATTATTCATATATTTTTTATTTATTTTACCGTGTGATAAAGATTTATTTTATTACACACTCGAGCAGAACGCGGATCGAAATGTGTTTATAAGAACGCAGAGGTCTTCAACCTCTCGCACAGTTTCTTCATTTGTTATCGACTACTTCATCACGAACTACGGAGGTTGTTACATCGGGCGTGACGAGATGGCTTTTAGAAACTTCAAAGGGTTTCGAGCGAAGACCGCCCATTCGCCGTCTCGCTCTGCCGTGATAAACGTACACGATCACAGTTCGAAACCATCGAACTACCGGGTGTCTGGCCGATTGTCCGCGTCTCTGAGTGAAATTGTCGGTAGGTGGAATGTCTTAGTCAACCATCGGCCACTCGTGAGCCTTCACAAAGGCCCCTTCGCCGTCGTGTCTGTCCGCAGACGACGGATAGCGGTGATCGGGTGTTCCCGCCGTAGTTTCCAACGTAATCGTGCTAACGAGCTCGGGAGCCGCCTTTTCTCTTCCTCCGTTTTCCGCGAAATAAAAGATCTCGAGGAGAAGCTCGTCGTTCGAAGACACGCCAGCACGGTGATCGCGAGGCGTTGCACATAGCCCCCGCTTCGCGGAGGGGGATACCTCTCTGTGATTCCGTTAATGGGACCTGCGTGTTCTTAGAACAAAGCTGATCATTCCCCGTCGACGAACGCTTCAAGCGATTGAATGCGAACGATAGAAATAGTAGCTTCAAACCGGAGATCGATTGAAACATCCGCTTATGGGTTAACTATGTCTACGTTGATGATACGCGCGTATAAACAAATATAAATATATATTTATAAATGTAAACATATTTTCTGTAAAAAAACAGTTTCGTATACGGAGTGGCTCGAAAAAAAATCGAGCGTGGCAAAACCACTGGTCTTGTTTGGCACTTTCAGACATAAAGGTCTTCCTTTTGACCGTCCAAAATCTAGATTATAAATATTGATCCTGGAGCGCGTACTTCAGTCTCGAGTGCACTCAAGGACTCTCTCTCTTGTCCGGTATTTCTATATACCGAGTCGAGTCGAGGGGGATTCTTCGTGGCAAAATTGAAATCGGAGAGGTTCCTCGTGCCCACTCTAGCAGAAAGAAGAATCAGAGTTGTATGAGCAAATTAAAAACTTGGACTATCTGGTTTCAGCAAGTCAAACGATCTCTCTACGCGGAGACGTCACTCCCTTCCCGAGCATCCCCGCACACGAGGGGTTTGCGTTTAATAACACGTACATACACCGGAGAAAAGTACCGTTCAACCAACTGTTGAATCGTATATATATATATATAGCGCGATACATGTAATAATAATAAAAAAAAAAAAAAAACTTCGACAAAAAGTAAACATACGAAAGTTTCATGAAGTGCGGACACGGATCTTTTAGTATGCAATATTCCGCAGATTTGAATATTATTAGACCTTTTCTGGGATATCGGAAAGTACTCAAGAGCGAGGAAAGTGAAGATGACGAAGGGCGTTGTGGGAGTTTGCTAATACCAAGGTCGAAGGAGCCAGGCTTAGCCGAAGACCGCCGTCGGGTTTTAGGCTTTTCGTCCCCCTGGCGCGTCTTCGTGGCCTCTAAACCGGTTTAACCGAGCTCTCGTTAACTTTGTTACCGCTAATGCCTGTTGCAATGTGGCTAAGTGGCCATTGCTGCTCTCGGCGTTCTGTGCCCCGAGGCTTTCCGATCCTTCTCCAATTACTTTACTACCGTCGAAGTCGCGATTTCATTAATCAATTAACACGAGTTACAAATTTATCAGCGGGACCGTCTAGCGTAGCCGGCGTAATAATTAGATATATTGGACCTGAGAAAGAAAGAAACGTCTTTCCGTGACAAATCGTCTCGTAGTGCTTAAAAATAATTTATAATCGCGATCTTATTAATCTGTTTTTTTTAACGTACAATCAATTTTGCGCGAGAAAGTTGTTTTGCATTTCATTTTTTTTCTTCTCGCTAACGACAGATTCTAATAATATTTTGATTGCTTATCGTGAGGTAATTCACGAACGTATGAACGTTCAACATAAAGTGGAGTCTAAGGGATCGCTCGTAGAAATCGTTTTCCGATAGAGTTAGTGACACGCTCTCTCTTTCTCTCTCCCCTCTGTGTGTGCATAACACACACACACACACACAGTATTCGAACATAACGCTCGTCGATAAGTCTCGCAGGCCGTATAAGCGGCCAAAGGAATGTCCGGTTACGTGTACTACTATCGAAATCGTTAAAGCAAGAGACGGAGACAGCTGAGCCCGGGGGTGGCTTTGAAGGCACCGCGCAAATTACAGATCCAAGGACGAGCGTCCTAGAAATGCCGCCTTTGCGTAAAGCCGAACTGATTGAGTGAGACGTTTTAGTATGCCATGAGTGCATCGCCGCTCGAAAGCACACTCAAGACCTGAGAAACCGAGAACGTCGTTGAGAGAGTCGCAAGAGGAGAAAGGGGCGGGAGGAGTTGGAGGGAGGGGGTAGAATACCGGTGGGAAATTCTGAAGATGGTACTTCGATTTTCTCTTCATTTGATCCCCTTTACCGTCCCGTTGTACGAACAGATGCATTATAATTAAGAGTAAATTTACCGTCGCCGCGCACGCTTTAATCTTCGCATTTTATCACTTCGCCGTTTAGCGCAAATATCGGATATGCCGAGCATTACGCAACTCAGAGTCATTTGCTTATTGCAAGATATTGTCGTGCAAGAATCATTAACTTGATTATAACATTTGTATCCCTACGCATTTATACATGGTCGCAAATGATAATTTTAGATAACTTTTCGCGCGCGAAAGTAAGTTCGCACCGCACATCATTACCGCCTTCATACAACTTTCTAACTTGGTGCAGTCCGTTTGGATGTCTAGCAATGAAAAAAGGGGAGGCGTTTGGATGGCGTGCAGATATTGCGCGCGGTAATGTCGTATACATAGTCGCGCTCGAGGTGCGAAACTTTTGATTTACGACGTACCCGACCGACCAATACCGCTGCAGCGACACAGTAGAAAAGTTTTCTGGAGACCAAGAACGCTCTATTAGTACCATTCGTTATTTTGTTTCCTCTCCCGGTTGTGCAAGCGCGCGCGCGCGCGCGCGAGCACTCGCGTACAAGAAAAGCGCTGCGAGGGAAGCTTCCATCCGCGCAGTTTCTCCGCGCCAGAAAAGGAGGGGGAGAGAATCCCCTGGAAGGATATCCGCCGGCGGTTCCAAGAGACTCGGATAGTTTTTCGTCCCGGAAAACTGGTTATTGATACTGCAGCGCGAACTTCTCCCGGAACTTTCCTGCCCCGACGTTGGAGAGCGTTTCGCCCCCGGTGCTTTTCGAGCACGGGTGATAAAAACATATTTGCCCCCGAGCCCGATGTTAACAACCTTCGCCGTCGTAACCGTAACGTTTGTCATTACTGTTCGCCGCGTTACATACACCGAGGAAAACTCGCTCGCTCGCTTGCTTCGATGAGACTTACGCTACACACGATCGGCTTGCAAGAACTTCGCGATTTATCAAACGTTCCCTTAATTGCTCGTTCCGCGCCCGGTATTTCACGGCGAATCTTGGCGAGTCGCCATCAGCCATCGATTCGCTTCCCTCTTAGGCGCACACGTCGGTATATATTTAAAATCCTGTTAATCGGCGCGCGGGCTCTCCGTATTTTAAGACGCGTCTGTTTCGACCGTCAGTTTCTCGGCTGAGAGAATTCGCAATCTCCGGGGAGAGATCCGGGGAGCTTTCATCTTCATGAAAAAGAGACGTTGTATGCGATTTGAAAATTTTAAATAATTAAAATTAAACGAGAATGTTCGTTTAACAATCATTACAAAATAATACGCGATAATTACTTCGCTTACGCATCGCGCATCTATTTACGCGCTGTTAATGATTTTAGTTTTACATTTCTGTTGCAGGATCTAAGTGCTAACGGAATGGATACGTCAAGAAATCGAGTTAGAAGAATGGTCGGGCTGTTTTGGTTTGCTTTCTTTTTCGCAGGAGCCGTGGCCGCGGGTACTCTGGAGAAACTGCACGAAGGTGAGTAATTGCTTAATTCGCCGATCTCCGTTGAGATCTCTCTTTCTCTCTACCTCTCTCTCTCTATCTCAATTTCTAAATAAACATTTCCTCCTTGCGACTTCATTTTTCGGGTCGAAGGGAAGACAAGTTCGTGCGATCACAGCATCACAAGAATCTCTTATCTACTTTTTCTTGAATTGCGAGAATATATCTGTATACAGCGAAAAACGTTACTTCGCCGCGCTCTACACCATTGACAGCGCGCGGGGGAATGCCTGATGATAAATTTCTATTTAATGTATTGGATATATTTTACCTTTGAGAAGATTCGTTATAGCGTAATAAACGAAAGAGGAGGAGTGACCGGTTTTTCGCGATTATATATTTTCCGAGCGTATTAAGCTTTTCTGATAAATGGTCGGTATTTATTAACGCTCGATGCGGCTTAGAAGAGAGATGGAAAAAGATGTGAATTAATTATGGCGGAATTAAACGAAACGGTCCGCGGGCATTATGCGGCATTGTGATAGATAAAGACTCCTACTGGAGTTGATGAATATTTATGATTTTAATGCGCGATTTTAATGCGAGATATGTATTAATTAAGATTTTAAATTAAATATAAAGCGAGATATACATATATTACGTATAGATATATTGTATATAGATATACATACAGATATAGGTTGGCATAAAGAAATAACCGATATTCGTGAACACATATTATATACATTATCCGGAAAAAACGCGTCAGAAATTATTTTAACACGATGTTTTTAAGAAACGGCAATCGCGCCGGCATTATAGCGGCAAGAATGCAAGAGAAGTGAGCGACTCGCCGTCGTTAAGTGATTCTGATGCCGGTATTCTATCGATCGCCTGAATTTCCTGCCTCGCAACACACGAGCGAGCGGAGAGTTTGTAGAAACGAGGAGATAAACGTCTATCTCGCGCTGCCTGGTCCAAGAACGGGCAAACTGGTGCCGTGGCGAGGCGGACGATGAAGGCGGCGGATAGAAGCGAAAACGAGAGAGGAGAGACGGACTCCGGAATATATCGGACGCAGATAGGAGAGACGGAAGAGCCCGAGAACAAACGGGGGAGGAAGAAGAGGCGAGGTGGGAAAAACACAGCGAGGCGGAGCGGAAGAGAAACGGCGAAAGAGAGAACGCGGAATGGAGTGGCACGAGAGAGCCGGTTGCGAGCGGAGCGTCCGTTAGAAAGCTACTTTAAGGCATATTCATAATGTAGCCACTTGTCTTTGTTGCTCTCCGTGCCCTCTTCGCGCTCGCATTCGGGCTCGTTATTCGGATTTCGCACCGCGAGCGAAAATGCGAGGAAGAGAGAATATAACGCCGACAACGATAGCGGCAACTGCGGGATACTGCGAGAGAAAGAGAGAGAGAGCGCGTGATTTAGTCGTAAATTCGATCTGCATAACTAGGTGTGAGTCATGAATAAAGTCATTCGTATTTCGGTATTAATCACGCTTCGCCACACAAAGCCGACCGCGCGCGCGCGCGCGCTCTCTCTCGTTTTCCGTCTCTCGGATGCTGCGCCATCGTTTTAACGAGCTATCGGAAATTCCGATCTTTCAGCCCCGCGCAGCGCGGCTGCGCTCGGACGCGTTTAATTACGTTTACCCAACTCGCGAAAATGCTCGCGCGACATAATAATGATTCACTCGACAGCTTAATCGCGCGCGCTCTCTCTCTCTCTCTTTCTCTCTATTACATCCAGTGCAACAGGATTCGTCTCCTTCGACGTTTTTTGTCTTTTTGCGCGCATTCGCGCACACGTCTAGAATATTCCCGACGACGATAACGTTTTTATCTTCTTTTTGTTCCTTCCATTAAGTTGTTGGATCGCAAATATAAAAAAGTTGATCGGAAAAATGCTTTGGTCCTCATGTTACAAGCGAGTAAGCGAGCGGACTAAAGTGATTTTACGTAGTCTTTTCTAGAGAATTATCTATCGCGGTTACAGTAGGTAGAGATAAAGTACCTACGTCTTCCGGCCGATAGATCCTCTCTCCGGCCGATAGATCTTCTCCTCCTTCCCTCCTCTTTACTTTCCTGCTCACGAGCGCAACGAGTTACCTATCTTTTCTCATCTTGCCGTCCATGCATCCTCTCTCTCTCTCTCTCTCTCTTTTGCTCTCTTGTGAGAGACCGCGAGTAAGCCGCGTTGCAACTTCCGACTGAATAAGCATCATCTCACTTCCGCTTCCGATGATGTAGCCTTTGATGTAATACGCCAATGTTCCTTCCCTGCTCTACATATCCTTCTCGTGTCTTCGTACATCTGTCGTCTTTCTGCTGACCGTTGGCCTCGTCATCGTACTGATATCATCGATCCGTTTTCTACATCCTCCTCCGCTTTTTCGATAACACACGTTTTACGGTTGAAATTTTATTCGAAAAACACACAAAAACAAAGTACGTAGATATTGAATTTCGATTGAGTTTGTGCGGTTTGCTTTTTTTCCCCGTAATGTTACGTACAAATGAACATAATACAAATGTCCGATTGTGCACATCGATCGTGTAGAATTTGCAATAATCATTGCGTTATCAGATCGCCAATTATTAGAGAATCAAACCTCATTTTTTATAACAGAGAGAGATAAACACACCTCTCCTCTCTCTCTCTTCCTGCGTACAATGCGAATATTATTCGAGCAAGAGAAGTGGGGAATGACTATAATTATATACGCGACAGAGCGAGGAGCGAGACATTGCGATTCATCACAAATGACATTCAATCTCTCTCTTTCTTTCTCTCTTTGTCTCTTCGTCGCGAATGAGATAAGGCCGCGGTGTGCTTTTTTTTTTGCTTGCGAATACAAGCGCGCGTCCGGCCGCAGCTTTGTTCCTCTTTCGCGCGCTTCGCGGATTCGCCGATTCCGCTTCCGGCTTCCGGTGAGTTTCCGCGTGGCGTTCCGTGAAAAATTGCATTCATCCGTCGACAGCGCGCAACGGCGCCTCCTCCTGATGACGTGAGACGCGACGGAATCTCTCGGAGAGAGAGAGACTCTTTCGCAATTTCGCGCAATCTCTGACGACGTAGTGTACCAATCTTTTTACTTCTCTCTCTCTTTTTCTATCGATCTTTCGTACATACACACACATTTTTCGCGTTGATCCTATCCTTATCATCTTTTCTCGTTGATCTCTCCCTCGTTCCTCTCCTCTTGCTCGTGTTGTGTGTGTCGCTTTGCTCTTTTTGCCCACCGAGGGCTGTGTTTCCCCTCTCCGGACCAGATCACATCCATCATCCGAGGCAACCAAATCTCGGCATTTGTTGAGGTCTTCATTCTCCGGCTCCATGGCCGCAGTAGCTCCTTTCAACATCGATGAAGGTGGGATCGCTGCTGACAGGTCCGGCGTTTCATCGTTGTACATTCTCACGTCGGCACTCAATTTCGCCTTATTTGTGATAGTAGTCCGCATACTATCGCTTTCAAAAACGGCGCTTGTGCGGTTTTTCGTACGTAAAAATACGCCCGTGTACACGACGGGATGACGTTTCGCTACTCGTGAAATCCCGTGACAACGAAAAAATGTTGAAACGTAAAATGGTTCGAGCTGTATATTTGTTATTTCGCGATATCGCCAATCGATATATCGCGCTGGCGATATCAATGAATTTGTTATAACGAAAACTCAATGTTTTCTCCCTTCTGTTTGCGATTCAAAACTGTCAGCTGTTCTTGTACGGAAAATAATTGCAATTTCCTGGTTAACGTAACGAGGGCGAGAGTTTATTATATCGGAATTTTTCGCGAAAAAAAAGCTGTTTTCCGATTTCATCGCATTGATGGAGAGTTTTTTTTCCACGTCGTTACGCTACTGATTAGAAACTCGCGCTTGTGTCGGTAAGCCAAATCGCGTCTCTCAATTGCCTCGTTACACCGAGCTATTCCGAACGCCTCAGTCCACAGATTAGATCAAGCGGATTCGAACTGAATCTCGTGTTACGAAAGTCTGTTCGATTATCATGGTCCACAGAATTCAAAGCAACTTGGCACCTTTGTAATGTTCGGTGATTGTCCACGATACGTTATTAGAGGAAGTCCAATTGCATACTTATCTCACCGGTCGCACGCTTATTATTCGATTATTAACTTGATGACAGATACGTTAGGAATTAACTGGCAATTAAACAAGTGACAGCTGGACGATAAAAATGTATATATAAATTGTAAAAGAATCTGTCGCAATATCACGTATAATATATGTTGATTTTAGTGACAGTTATTGAGAGAAACTTAATTAATGCTGAAGTATTCAAGAAATAAACGGTAATAAGAATATTCCGATAATACATTTATTTAATAAAGAAATTGAGATAACGCCGATAACGATTTTTTTACTAATGTTATTAATGTATTAAATTCGTCTCAGAAACGCATGTCAGTTATAATCGAATTATAATAATAGAAAGTGGGTTAAAGCGCGAAAATATTGACTTTAACTTTCGTACTGTATCTGTCGTATATTCTCGAAGTAGGGACGAAGAGAAAATCGATACGCGCGCGAACAAGTTGCAAGCTCGCCGCTAGCGCAAGCGAGCGATCCTTTAACGATCGATTATACAGCAGCAGGTCAACGTGCCAGCGATGTTACGTGCGCGTTTTGCGCCATGGTTTTCCACGTGACGCGACGCAACGGGTCATCGGCATAATGAAGAAACTTGGCGCGAGCAAAGTACTCGTCCCGGCGAAAAGAAGCGCGACGAGAAAGATTTCGGACGAACTTTTCAGAGTCGCCGCATGACGACGCGGTACACGTCTTTCTTCTTCTCTTCTCCACCCTCTCCGCGTAATACAGGCCAGTAGTAAGATCGAGAAAAATAACGGACGAGGAGGATGGCGAAAAGTTTGAAAATTCGTTGAAGCGACGCCAGGATCGGCGTAGAGGACAAAGAGAACACGGAATGGCGGCCGAGGCACGTTTATCTTGCAGTTCTTGCGGCCCTCGCCGCTCGCGCGCGCTCACCCCTTATGGCCCCCGTATCCTTCTCGCTCTCGACCCCGTCGCAGCTACCGTTTGTTCTTTTGATTCTTTCCAGTCACTTCACCGCCATTGCCATTGCCCTGCCCGGCGTTGGCTTCCAAAGTAACCCCTGGGATCCTTGTGGAAAAGTTTGGTTATTTAATTTCCTACTGCGGTTCGCCAGCTCTCTCTCTCTCTCTCTCTCTCTCTCTTTTCCTCTCTTCCTCTGTCTCTTTCTCATACTTCTTTTTTTTTTTTATATCTCCCAGGACTTCTCGTTCTCACTATTCACTCTCCACGTTCCTCTCACTTTGCCGTCACTCATCCTACGAGGCCATTCACTCTTCTCCTCCGCCGTCGAGGGAACGACCGTTATTTCTTGTCGAGATCTTTATTGTTCGTAGTGCGGGATAACTTTACTCCGGGAAAAAAAGATTTGTCGCGTGCGATCTCCGCGCTCGATGGACAGATACAGTCTCGTTCCATCCGAACATATTTCCTACACATAACTATGTAAATTTCCTTCCTTTTATCCGGCAGTTGAATATCTCGGTCTTTTATTTTTTTTCGACTGATCGACGGTAAGATTATACTCTTTTTCTCTTTCGTTCTATCTCCACGCGGGAACAGCGCGCGAGTACAAGAAATTCAGTTAGAAAAATCTCTCGTGTAGATCGGACAGCGTTAATATCCAGTTATTTCTGAGTTCTTTTTCTTTTTTTTTTTGGACGACTGTGTAGCGTCATCTTTTCCCGTCACTGTTATCCGATTTTTATTCGACCCGCTGTACAAACCTGAACCTCGATCTCTCGATTGTGCCGTTGCAAGCGTCGCGTTATCCAAACGAATCTTTCCGAGTAAGGGTCCGCCCGGAGCGTAGCATTCCCGGATATTCGCCATATACAACGGCTCTCCATAGTTCGTTCGCGACAGCAACTGTGACCCCCGACGCGAGCGCGTATATATGTGCGTAACGCGCGCGTGGATATAGAAGCGCCGGCGTATAATTCAGTTTTACCCTGAAACGACTCATTTATATGCGTTCGTTTGATTGAATCTCTCTCCCGCATGGCACCAACACTCTCTCGTTCTCTCACTCCCCTCTCTCTTTCTCTCTCTCTCTTCTTTCTCTTTTGTTCGCATCCCCTTTTACCGCGAATCTCTCTCAATCCTTCCCCACGCACTGTCTCCTGATGGTCGTCTCTTTTCGCTACGTGCGTTTCTCTCTTTCTCTCGCTTCACCCTCGTCAACGCCAACGCGGTTAGCTGTTTCAATTTCCCCTCGCCGCACAAAACTGAAAGGCGTACCTGTCGTCTGTTCTGTTCTCGCAGTGGTACGTTCTTCCCGCGTATTTTGCTTCACTCCCTCCTCTCTTGATCCGCTATCGCGCGCGCGCGCGCTCTTGCCATTCCGCACGAACGCATCATCCGCCTACGCATGACGCGTATCATTATTACGGACGTCCACAGTGGGTACCATTGTTGTCGACCGTAATCACGTGGACCGCGAATCGAGCTCGTGGTCGAATAATCGCGTGTGCGTTTGAGAAACGCATCAACCGCGTACCGAGGAAGCAGCGAAATTAGACGGGAATATGCAATCTCCGCGCGCATTTACATGTAAATTTCACGCAAATTTGAATAGTTTATAGAAAACGCGGGAACAATTTAAATATATAATTGCGAGTGATAATCGTTGTAAAAAGAAAACAACAGTTCTGTGTATGGCTTACAATTTTCAATTTTTGTACTACCGTTTTTTTTTTTTTGTCGAGTAACGCTTCTGTCTGCGATTTTCGAGGTGGAAACGCGTGAAACACGAGCGATTATACGGGAGAAAACTCGATGGGAGTTTGGGCACAGAATGAATCTGTCTTTCTCTCTCTCTCTCTCTCTCTCTCCCCCCGTCGCCGTTGTATTTTAGGGTGTGCGCGTAATGCAATTATACCTTCGCCCTCCGGGCACCGGGTTCATGAATATCAACGCTCGTTTGATTTGTATAATGTCGAGTTATTGTTCCGGAATCGAAACATCGCAAAGGGACCGCATTATTCCGGCTCGAGTGTCACCGAGATTCGGCGAGTGAAGATATTCGGGTATAAAATAATCTTTCCCTCCATACTTACGCATTTATCTATGCAGGAATCTGGTTCGCGCGCGCGAAAGATAATAATTAGTCATTTATCATTTCGCTGAAAAATCGTACGGTGTACAATCTCGCAAAACAAAAAACGCTGCGTAATCGGACTCTCGTACAATTATCGTTCGCTTCGCTTTAATCAAGCGTCTCGATCTGAGCGATTAACCGACCCGCAGACACGATTAACGGCAATCGTCCCTAGCGCGTAGATATACGGTGTAACCATACCGGGGAATTAATAACGCCACACATAGTATGATATCGAATGCGCCTGCTGGTCGGTGGCGTTTGGTAACCATTTCGCAACGCCGCGGTCTAAATGCCAATAGGGAAGGCGGGAGGGCAATATTATCAGTGCACAGTGTGTGTGCGGTTGAACGTGTTCGGCCGCAAACATTTTTATTTTATTTCGAGGCGCACGCGCCTCCGCACGTTGTTGTTAAAAATTCTAGATATCTAAAAAATAAACCAGGAAAATAAACTTCAAATCAATCTGTACGCGCATGAAGCGTAATTGATTGACAAGAAGCATCAGACGGTGTGCGCGGGTATCATTATTAAATTTTCCGCGCAACACGCATCGAAAAGTTTTCCGCAAACTGGAAATCTCCCGGCACAAAAGAGAAAGAGAGAGAGAGAGAGATCGCTATTTTATTGATATGTTTTAAACTTGCTGGAGAATTATAGACGCATCGATCTTCCTTGTCGGCCACTCGATACTCATTCGAGTCTGCATTCGGCATTCAATTGACAGTTCTAAAGCCCCCGAAGTTCCGCACCGGCGGGACGTATCGATCCGCCGCGCTCTCCTCTCCGCGAAAATGTTCTCTCTCTCTCTCCAGAGAACCGGGGGCCGTTTATTCCGGTTGCTTGCAGTCCAATGACTAATTACTTCAGTTAACTGCTCGTGAAAAATGCACTACTGCCCGAATACCCCCAAAACGGAATGTATAATCAGGCCGAATTAGCCGAACGGGTGAGACATCGAGGGGAGAGAGGG
Source organism: Pseudomyrmex cubaensis (assembly GCA_014825685.1). Taxonomy (NCBI): domain Eukaryota; kingdom Metazoa; phylum Arthropoda; class Insecta; order Hymenoptera; family Formicidae; genus Pseudomyrmex; species Pseudomyrmex cubaensis. The sequence goes on along the minus strand of QVOA01010381.1, from coordinate 121,925 downwards.
AGGACGGAAAGCAGTTGAAGAGAGTATATGCGTGGATGGGATGATCCAACATTTCGGTCGAACGTCACACTGTAATCACTGGTAATGCGGCTCGCCGATGGAACGGCACCGACAATCAGCTATATAATTAGAGGCCTCGCCCACCAATTAAGCTGCATTCATCGAGCGAGCGCGACCGACCGCGCGCGTGGAGTTTGCGCGAGAGCGTCCGATCGCGAAAAGAGTGCGATCGGTTAAGCGCGAGTTTAATGCGCGATGTGCAAGCAACGCTCGTTAACGTAATTGCGCGAATTATTTTGATGACGGGGACCGTCTGGTGTCGAGACGCCGCATCTTCCGTGAAAAAATTACACGCATCACGTGTACGAGTCGATCGTGTATCTATAACGGTGTCCGATAGTAATTATTATATATCGATAGCCGAAATGTTCGGGTGTATCGCACGCGCGCTATCTAACACCGATCGCGGTCACACGTGTTTAAACCTCGCGGCTTGGTGCATTATTCTCTTCTGAAGCGGAAGATAAACATCGCGCGATATGAGAGATTTCACACATCGCCGCGCGACGTATTGTCGTGACAATTCCGCTTCCTGAAACGAAATCCATTTGTGGAACTAACGCGACTAATATCTCAACGTCGATCGAAGTTACTATCAGACGAAAGCGATGCGCGCGCGTAACGACTCGCTCGAAATACACGCGTGGTTCTCCTCCTCTGTCCCGTCATCCCTCGTTTTTCCGGCTCACCCGGAGATATACACACTCGCCCGAATCGTTTCGCAATCGCGTCGCGCAATCTCGCGTATCTCCGGCACGGGGATCTATTACGGAACGATGATTGGTTACGATTGAGCGATTTGCGCGGATTAGAAACGTTGCGCGGAGAATTACCGCGGAAACACAATCGCGCAATTTCTTTTTCGTATAAACGCACCCGTAAACGAGAGAAACGAATCGCGAGCGAGCACGGATGGTGCGCCAGGCGTGGTGCGAGCCACACCGCTCGATACGGATACGATAATCTGCACGGTCGCGTATAAAAGTGCACCGTTGTGTATGTGTTCTCGTTGTTAAACTCAAAATAATGCTCTAGCTTCATTTCGGAGAACGAAACCGCTGTACGCGTTGTATAATCTTATACCGTGCGCGCGCGGAACCACTAAGCCGAGCTCTGCGAACTTCTTGGTCATTACGATCTTGTTCTTCCCGCATCGCTTCCGTATTTCGTATAATCTCCATGCAACACTTACACAGTGTAATACACATAATCTACCGTATAAGCACATTGAAAAAAATTGTTATCTATAAAAATTAATAAGATTACCGCAATAACAATTAATGCGCCATTGTCGGGATATCTTAATAACGCTATCAGAATAATGTATAACTTATAATAAATAATATACATGTGAGTAAGGTGAAACGCGATTATTAAAGCGAGATGGAGCGTATCGATAAAATGTGTATAACGGGGGTAGGAAATTCCTGATTATCTTCTGATAAATAATGAAGCTATACACGTACGAGCGAGCACACGGAGCACACGCGGGCGTTTTCCATTACGCGAACGAGCTCTTTTATTAACGTTACCATATACGTGTCATGTATTCTCTCAATATTATTTCTCGCGCTTGCAACCGCAGACCGGGGGTGGAAAGGGGAGGTTTGCCGTAGAGTTCCGGGCCGCGGAATCGTGGCTTTCTTGCGCAGAGCGGTGTTTGAGCGCTCGCTTAACATCGAAACCACCACCACACCTGAAATCGCGACGATTTCCACAATTGTTAGAAGCGCCCCGGTCGGAAGGAGAAGATTCTCTCGTGTTCGCCTTATCGAAAGCTATTTTAGCCGACGAGCGGATGCTGCGCTCGGCGCGATTACACGTCCGCGCCTCTATTTCTCTCTTGCAATTCTGCAGGAACGAGCGACGCGTTTACCCCATAGGATCTGATCCCGGCATACGTTTCAATCCCGGTTACCGATCGATCTTTACTATACGTGCACGTTTCGTCGATAGTATCATTACGAAATCACAACAGACGATTGAGTTAATAAGATACAAAAAATGCTTCGTCATAATAATATTACAAAGCAACGCGAAAAGGGGGTTTCTTGCGCAAAACTCGTATAACTTGTTGTGGTGTTTTATTTGGCGATCATTGTGTATCGAACCGAAGCGGTTATTCCGCATATATTTAATAACAACAATAATATCTTTATTAAAGACGCAAAACATTAAATAGAAACTTTTTTAAACGCAAAAAACATCACAAAATATGCGCTTTAATAGGCAAGATAGCAATTTACAAAGTTATTCTTGAACCTGATCTACAACAAAAAACAAAAAAATACAAATAAAATAAATAAATAAAATATTAAAGACAACAATAACTTTGTCAGTAACTATTTATCATGTACAAAATAACAAATACTCAGACTTAAACTGAAAAGTTAGCAGTTCGCTGCAAATAACTTTCGACGAAAAGGTGCAAAGTCAACAGTTAAAGGTGAAAGCCAAGACAAGGTTTTTCTGTCTTTTCGCGAATAACAGCGAGTAATGAATACGTTATATTCGTCGGGATTATTAATCACACAGCTTAAATCGGTCGAGCACAGCAATATTTGCGAGCTCGAGCTCACGGATTCACGATTGAAATTTGATATCAATTTATCCGCTCTTGTGCGATCCAATTCTTCTTGCGGACGTCAAGCAAATCTGTTACGAGGTCGCGGAAAGGCCAGGTCACACAAGAGCGGCTATAAAACCTACCGGCGGCTTTGTGTCGTCGACGTGTGATACATCTCACTTAAATGCGGCGCACGATGTCGCTCGAATAACGACGGCCGCCTGTTTGTAGCCACGGTTGCTAACAAGACGCGCGGACTTGTACGAAACGAGACGGAGGGACAACGCCTTTGTGCGCGTTCTTTCTTTTTTTTTTTTTTTTGTACTATTATTATCCATCGCAAGCCCCCTATTGCCCGGATACGGAGTGGACGTATCGATATTAGCAGCCGGGTACACGTGCACATACATACACACGATCGCGCGCATAAACCGCACGCTGATGAACGTACACGGACGTCGAGTTAACGCGCTGCTTGTTGTACGGCGTGGGGTTTAATACGGCTGGGTGACCGTAAAGCCCCGGTTCCACGATGCGGAGACGGAGGTTGAGGAGGGAAGAAGGGCCGCGCCAGGGGGGCGGTCCAGGTGTCGATATAATCGAGAGGCTTGCTCGTCATCAAAGTGCTACGTAGAACCTCCTAGTATAGCATCGGCCGCCGGCGACGGCAGCAGCAGCAACAGCGGCAACAGCGACGGCGCCGAGGTAGCAGCCCTCGTTAAAGCAAAAACGCGAGAGATGATGGATGGATGCTAAATTGCATTAATTAAATCCACCGTGACACCCTCGGTCGGCTCTTGGCGCAGCCCTTGGTATCACTCGGCGGCATTGCTCCGGCTTGTCTGTGATCGAGACGTGAGCCGTTTAACGGGGTACGGGTCACTTTGATGATCACACCCCGATACAGAGTTTCCCGTCGTCCCTGCCTACACGCGCGCGCACGGTATCGTTTTCCTTCCTTTTCTCGTGCCCGTCTCGCCTTCCTTCCGCGCCTGTTGTCGTCGTCGTCGTCGTACCAAAGAGAGGTGTGCTCTCTATCAAAGACGCTTTACCTGACTGGATTATTCTGTGGATCAGATCGGAATGCGAACTGCGAGACACGCGCGTTTTACACCGGGGGGAAGCCTCTCTCGCTTTGCGTCGGCCGGCGCAACAGCGCGTTCTAATCGACCGCAGACGCACATTACGTTCGTACTAAAATTAGCGGGGATGAACCGCCGCCTTGTTTCCCTCGGCATTGCTCGCGGGTAATGTCCCGGTAGAGCGATTCATGGATTTCCTATCGACGAATAAAGCGCGCGTGTACACGTTGATATTATAAAAAAAAGTAATAAGCGTATCAAGTGAAATAAAATGCGCAATTTTTTTTACATAATTTCATTTTAGTACATCGCGCGTGCGTTAGTATATTATTATAACTGAAAAAAACGTATCTTTTCTATTTTTCTATGTTTTTTTTTTTTTATACGAGGAATATTTATAATATAAAACATTTATAATATAAAAAAGGTTTTTTTCCAAAACAAAATTACAATATGAAATATGCTGACGGTGAAAACGTGTTTAAACTTTCCGCACAACGGCGATATATCATTCCTATCTCTCTCCCGAGTTTCATTTCTCGAGCAACACAGATGCTTCTGCACCGCAAGCGTTTATCAAAGACGCTTTAACCGAGTAAGTATTCCAGAGATTAGAACGGAATGCGATCTAAGCTGCGAGAGTAATTGGGCGGGAATGCGAGAATTGTGCCGGCTTCATAATCGACCGAGAGAATCGGCTGAAGTTGGACGCACACACAGGATATCTTCTGCGAAGTCGATTTCCATTTATCACGGATGAGAAATCAGAAGACGTCGCAAATCGAGATCGTCACACTTTGCGGAATATTACTTCTCCTAATTAATAAAGAGCTCGCGCGCGCCCATGTAATTCGAGTTTTTCCCGACCGAATGAAATGAATTCGGTCTCGCTAAACTGTAAATACGCGAAGAGTCTCTATACCTCATATTTATTTTCATGCGCTTTGAATGCGCTTTTCTTTGTGCTTTCTCGAGCGCGCATCGAGAGCGCATTAAAAACCTATACACATCGTTCTTTCACTCGATATCCCTTTAAATCACATGTGCGTATACGTTGCCTTGGAAGATCCATTTACGTTACATCGAAATTTAATGCCTCCTCTCAAACGGAATCAGCGGAATCGCAAAACGCAGTCTTTGTTGTATGAATTCAACATGTTTCTTTTGAACTGCGTATTTACTCGCTGTTTTATTCAGGGCTAAGGTAAGTTAAGCCGATCTCGCGGAACAAAAAAAAAAAAACACACGCGGATTCTCATGGCCAAGTGAGATACCGTCCGAATCTCATATGGAAAAAAGGGTCGTGGAGTCTAATATTTCTCCGAAACGGGATGATGAGATCTTGATCCGTACCTTGTGTTTTCGAGTGAGAGATAAATGAGAGCCGTGCCGCATAGATATTAAGTATAATTTAGTGGATCGTCCCTTGCGTACTGTATACGAATGCACCTTTCGACCGTGACAAAAAAGAGAAGAAGACACAGCCGAAAACGACCGAGAAAACGGTGTTCCCGATATAAGAAACGCGTGAGTGTGTGTACGTGTGCTGGCAGGCGCACGGTCTCTAATACCTACGGGATACCGTCGCTGTCGTGTCTTCCAGCGGAAGAAAACGCTGAATAATAAGAAACGAGACAGCGCCGGGTAATTACGGGCGCTGTTTGAGGCTTCGCGTGTGATAGCTCGGACGACGATGCCTCGCAGCCGCCGACGTGTATTAGACGGTAATTGCGTGGCGATTATTACCGTGAACGCGAAAGATTACTACGATAATACATCATTATCTTTATTAAAGTTTATAAAAGTAGGTACTAAATCAGGTGTGTCCGCTATTTACTACATATTATCGAGCTAAGTTTCGAGCTCGTATACATGTCGTATTTTTATATACGACGTGTATACGAGGATATAAAAGAATCGGGAAAAGGCGTTGGGGCAAGTCCGTGCAAATTGCGAACGTGCGAGGTAGGCACGGGGACGTATAGCGCGCTCAACTATAAGAACACGGATTTTGTTGATCCTCGCGGCGACAAATATTTTCGATTCGTTCGCGCGAAAGAGAGAAGGTCTCTCCGTCGATTCCGCGACTTGGGTTCAACGATGCGTGGGAAGAGGTTCAAAGGCGCGCAAAGCACCTCCGCGGAATAAGAGGATAATGTGGACTCGATTTGACGTCTTTGAATATTTAATATCTTTCACGCCCCGAAACCGTCTCATCACTCGCGACGGATCTATAGAGACGCCTCGCTACTATTCAAGTGGAACTAACGAAGGATCTCTCTCTCTCTCTCTCTCTCTCTCTCTCTCTCTCTCTCTCTCTCTCTCTCTCTCTCTCTCCTCTCTCCTTTCTCTTAAAATATTACTTTTTTTTTTATCCAAATATTTCTTTTCTTAGATATCTGCGTTCTAATTATTTTTTCTCTCGTGGCGATGGATGTGAAATTAAATATTCAAGAACTCGAACGCGACTTTATAAAATTTTTCGCCATCAGACGTTTTTGCAATTTCCTACGCATTCAGTTTCTTGCATTCGAGAGTTTTTATTCCGCGACGCAATTTTCGCAGACACATTCGCGCGCCTGCTCGTGTCGTGCGCACCTCGAGATCGCTCTCTTTATATATAAAATATATATGTATATATCTCAAAACGTTGAACGCAGTAACCCGTGTTAGATGCAATTCACGGTTTTTCCGACAATTTGCCTACTCGAATCTCACGCATTCTCTCGATGCCCCCGGACGGACCGTGCCGAAAGTATGAAAATGGCAAGAAGTGGCGCGACGACGAGACCGAATGGCCTCATGCAATTCTAAAGTATTTCAATGAAATGAGATAGAGCGGTCTGGATTTGTTGGCTGTGGCACCCAACTGGCGTCCTTTCTCCTTTCTTTTGCAATGCGAGCGTAGCGAGGTAGCTAAGAAAAGCCACGTTTCTACGGGGCCGGTTTCCCTTTGTTCTAAAATTCTTACGACTTCCCTTACCGCCGACGACTGCTAGTCTTGCCGGGAACAACAAAAGATAGTGGTCTGTACCCGAACCGTAATACTCGGGCACTTCGTTGCGTCTACAAGGGTACAAAATTGTCTCCCCTGCCGCGCGAAAGACACTTTGTACTGTGGCCTGGAATGCCTGGCAACTTTCTTTACAGCTCGGGCCGGGCTCGAGCTAACTTCGAGGATTTTCGCATTAGCATATCGACTTATTCATACACCCTGCTTACTTGACTTCGTTCCCGCGGCATCTTTCGGCTCGCATATTGGTGCTCACGATGTAGCGAAAGTCTGCAGTGCATCTCCGGATCCCTCAGAATTTTCTTTTTTTTTTTTTTTTCGAGCGTATACTTGCGCAAGTTTACTTTGCGACGCGCGAACAGTGAAGAAAACGCAATTTCGCAGTGTCGTAATGTTAGTTGCTTTAATTGAGAAAAATTTACACTTCAATTTGCACAATCACGCGTCGCCTCTCGATCCGTTTCATTTGCACAAATAATATGAAGTCGCCTAAAATAACAAGAAGATTCCGCTTGCGCATTATAATTATATTTGCACAAACTCAGTAGACCGCTAATTGAATTTTCGCTAACCAAATGAATTAGACGGGAATGATCATGTTAACCGTTTTAACTTCAATTAGCGTATCACATTCGCGTCTACTGTCAAATCAAAACGTTGCATTACGTATGTGTGTCGAGAACTAATTATTATTCGTCTTTTAAATTCTCCAGTTTTATCGGTGAATATCAGTTTGCCTTTTATCTTTCATCGATCTTTTATCATAATCTCTCAACGGCTTAAAAATTTTACTTTATAAGCGCATTATAATTTTACGTTTCAGATTTATATATATTCTCTTTACTTAGTTTACGTGAAGCTTAGTAAAACAACACAAAATTGCATTAGTCTTCGTAAATTCCTTGTGGTCAGTGCCCTACATATCTTTTCAGCTCTTTTAGAAAACCATCACTGTATAGATTAAAATAATTAAAGTTCAAATTATTAAGTTTAAAAATATAAACACGGAAAATATTTTGCTATTATATGGCCAGCAAGAAAAATTTGCTAAGTCTAATAAATTGTTTACTTAACTAAACAAAATGTTTTGGCGGCAAAGCGACAAATGTAACGGGCTCAGCAAATTCTTCTTGCTAGTCATATAATATCTAATCTTCTTGCTATTTTAGCAAACAATTTTTTTCGTATACATCACTTTAAAATATTATATTTTTTTTTACATTCAATTATTAAATATTAGTCTTCTGTCTGGTTCATTTATCAGCATCTTCCATACGCTCAATGATAAGCGGATACCAAAGTTCAATAATCGCATGAAGGATTCGCCAAAAGATTCGCTGCGAATCGAAGAAGCTTATCGGCTTTGCCGAGTACAGCGAGTAAGATCGTTGCGTTTCGTTTGACGTTTCGGAGAAAAAGAGAGCGCGCGGGAGCTTTTTCATAATTCAGACGACGTCTTTGAAAAGTGACGTAAAGTTTGACCCGGAGGCGTATGTACCGTCACCTTACTTACGTGTGGTGTCGCGCGGCCTAAAATTTTTCATAGCCGCTCGTAAAAAGCGAACGCCGCGCGAGCTAGAGTTACGAGAAATATCGAAGGGGTTGACGCTTCCTCGCCTCTTCGTGGCGAACGAGTAACTCGGATTGCGAGGAGTGAGAGCTGGTGGCCGTGCGGATGGATCATAGAATCGTGCGGCACGACTTCAAAGCGACTCTGGCCGAGTGGTGCCGATGTCGACCGAACAGCACCGAGCACGGCTGAACGCGGCAACTCACGGAGTAACAGTCGTGCTGCGGCCTCCGACGAGGGAGGTTTATGCGATCCGTCGTTCGTTGTTATACTTGGCGAAGTCAGTCCGGCTGACAACGCGTTTCTCACAATCTCAGATCTTCGACAACGTCAATCATGTTGTGACGGATGCCCTTGGTGTGTCGCTAATAACGTTTGTTGCGTCTACGATTGTAACGAAGATGCGCGCGCGATAGGGAACGAGGCAACAACACATTGCTCCGAAATCGCGTCGGTCGACTCGAGCAACAGATGTGACCATCGCACGGGCTTCGTTCTGTATATTTAGTTGAACCAAGATTTTCTCAGTTCCCCAAACTTGCCTCGAGACCGCCGTCTGTAATGTTTACTTGTTATCGAGACGGAACACGACAATAACAAATACGACAAATACGTGTAACCTTTGAAGGTTAACGAAAGGTTTAAGTACTTTGTAACACATAAATCACACATATTATAGACACACAACGTGTGTCGAAGATAAAATACTCAGAAGAATAGAATAAGAAGAATCTAATCTGCGTTTTCTATCGACGAAAGAATTGTTCTTCGCTCGACGTTCAAAAGATTTTACCCCGCGGTTTAAGGGCACCCGGCCGCATATACGAGGAGTGTAAAAGGCGAAGAAAGAGAATTCCTTTGTCCTCCGGCACGGAAGAAGGTGGACGACGAGCAGAAGTACAAGAGAGGGAGCTGTGGAGAGAGGCAGGCGGCGGCGGCGGCGGCTGAACGAAGCAGCACACGCGGTCGAGTTTCTACCTCGAAGCGTACCTGGCGCAAGGAGCGCAACAAGGACAGGCGATTAAACGCAGGTGTAGGAGCGACGGAGAGGACGAGACTGACGAGAGACGCTTTATACGCCGGTGAACGGCCGTTGTCGTTGTCGTTGCCAGCGGCAAAGGGCAACAACCACGCTTCATCGCGGAGACTTCTACTCGCCTTCTACTCAAGGCCGCAATATCGCGGTTTTTTTTCTCTACGCGTGCGACGTGCGTGTCACATCGTGTTCCTGAGAGAAAAAATCGAACAGTCCGGAAGTGATCGACAAGTCGAATAAGTGGCGCGAATAAATGCTCCGCGTTTAACGCAAAGTATCTAGAGAAATTTGCAAGCGATCGTTTCTCGAAATTCGTTCGTCGAATCAAAAGAGAAAGAGAAAAAAGTTGGAAGAAATAGTGAAGGTGTTTGTATATTCCGGTGATCATGCAGCAGCAGAGGCTATTACCTTACGCCATGACGATAGTTCGGGCAGCTGTGCTCGCAGCTGTTCTGGGACACCTTCTGGGCCCCAGCGCGGCCATCAGGCCCGCCGGCGCTCACCCTGGTCACGCTTACTTCGAGCAACCGTGTTGCGGTCGTTCTCATCTCAGGCATCACAAAGGTTAGATATATTTCTGCACGTATTACACAATGCTCTTGTCATATGGTGCGGTGAATGGCACGTTACATAAAGCGACAACGCAATCGAGAATCGTCGAGTGAGAATCATCGAGTTCTCTCGATGAGCGACGTAGAATCATTTTCACGATTATATCAGGGCAGGCGGTATGTAACACGAGTTCAATGAAACGCACCCGGGATTATCTGTAACCGGGTGTTCCGGGTGGGAATATTTCAACCCAAAGTCCATCTCATTTCGGTTACGGTAGGGCAGGCTCGTGACGCGCGCGAACGGAAGCGGAAACGGACGGAGCGGCGTGATAACGCCGCCACGCCACGTGGTATCGCGATTTTTCGTTCTCATGAAACGTCGCCGAATGTCATTGTACGCACGTCGCACGCGATGATTACGCGAAACCTGTGTTTCGCGATAGCGAGAATTTGTCGCGCATGTTTACGGAATATAATCATATACATGGGAAATCCGAACGACGCGGAAGTATAACACCGCGCGCTCGCTCGGATAAATAACAGAATATTTGTTGCGTTTGTAAATTATATATCGATATGAAACCGGAAGAGAGAAAGAGATACAAAAAGCGAGAATAACATAATATTTTTGCGCCGTGTGCTGCGCGATGTTGTTTCGACGACGCAGAACGGACGGATAATTATAACGACGTTTGCTATTATCCGAGATTATCTAATTAATTCGATAGAATCGAGGTGTGTGTAATTTACAATTCTCATTTTTGACGTTTACTTTTCACAACGACAAAGCGCCAAACGCTTTTGTTGCATTCCCGTAACAACCTCGCGCGATCGCAGTGTAACTTTTAACATGGGCGGGGGTGATATCGATCCGTGATTAATTTGCAAATGTAACGTCCAAATTAAATATTGTGACTTCCGGGATCGTTTCGCCGAGCCGACCAGCCATTTGCAATACAAATTGTGCGAACGAGCAAACTCAATCGCCTCACACCTACGTTTAATGAAATACAATCAGCGCATTTGATGCGGATAGTCGGACTCGATGTAGAGAAAAACTTAATTACATGTTACTCTCCGTTTACTTTTTTTTTCTCTCTCTCTCTCTCTGAAAATTAAAAATAAATTTTATCATAGTAATAATCTCGACTGTTTTCGAGCTTTAACGTCGCGCAGAGACCGGCGGAGCGTAGATTTTTAATTACTCTCTTCGTTATTCTTCTTCAATTCAACCGTTCTAACCTACGTTTCTTACCGCCTCGAGAATCGCAGTTGACAAAACTATCGACGGTTTACAGCTGATCGCTCTCTCGGCATACGTGCGAAAAACCAAAAACAACATTTCAACACCGCACAAAATACACCGGGGATTAAACTTCCCCGGCGTTTTTCCTTGAGGGCGTTCCGCTGACCCCTCTTTATTTCGTTCTTTTCTCACTTCGTGTAAATCGCTTAGGAAAAACGAACGAGCGCAACGTAAAAAACGTAAAAACGTACGCCCCCCCGGGCAACGACATGCCCGTTAGCATACATCACCAATATTATCTCAGAGAGGGTTCCTGCCACGCGATATTACCGGGGCTTAGAACGTTGGGCTGACTTCATTACGGCAGGCCGAGGGAGTAAGAGAGAGAGAGAGAGAGTGAGTACCATCGGATGGAATGTGGAATGGTCGGTTGGTCGGACGCTCGCTCGGCCCGCTTGGTTGGTTGGTTGGCTAGCTAGCCTGACTCGCTTGGCTCGGGCCACATGTGTGTGTATATATATATGTATATGTGTGTATGTATGTGTGGAGAGAGCATCGCCGGTGCGTGCCAACTCTCTCGCGTGTGTGTTACGCGTATGTACAAGCGAGAGACCACATGTTAGGGGAAAGGGACACGCTGCTTACGAGTGCGAGTCACAAATACACGTTCACGCGAGAAATCCAAAACGCGCATTTTCTACCGGAAGGGAAACTTTTCGGGAGCGCGCTGACCGACTCGGCCAGTCTGTTGTTTTCCTGTTGTCGCCAATGGCGGAATTTTCATTACAATACCGCGGTTATTGTTCTTTTAGCGCTAACGTTCTTCCGCGCGTGGAATGCACACGCGCGTGCATGCGGAATGTCGGTTTCGCGCTCGCACGAAGTTTCGAGAGAGAGAAGGGTCGGATGGGGGGCTTGCGCGACGCCCGCAACCGATTAGGCGTGCGTTGTCACACACTTGTTTCTGGAGTTTATCGTCGACTAATTTTGTTGCCCGTTCCTTCCGCAAACGCTAGAAGGAAAACCCGCGCGATATTATTGCGCCGAGTTTCTCGCGAGACAGATGTCTAATCTCGGTTTATGTGCGCTGATGTTTGGAGAAACGCGAAAACCACAAGCACGCACAGCGCGCGGCTCCGCTTCTATATCGTTGCAATCGTTACTCGAAACGGCGAGCGATAAGATACTCGGATTTCTCGAACGGTTCTTGTTGTGTGTAGAAACACATCGACGACCGTGGCGAGGCGAGCGCTGATATTTCGTTCGCAAGATTCATCGAGCGGTGTGTATTGGTGATTGATAGCGTCGTGAATCCGGTTGTATACACTCCACGTGACTCTACACATGTATACCTTTACGTCTATCTGACTACATTCAAGCACAACGCGCCACATTGATCTAATTTGTACTTGCGGGCAGGTATCTGCGCCACGTAGCGATCATGAATTCTAAGCCATTCGTATCGGATCTCACGGTAACTAACGGAACGGATATTAATTTCGACGGGCTTCAAACCGATCTGCTCATCCAATTTGCACGCATATTTGACGTGTAACCCTTGTACGTGCGCATGTAATGAAGTTGCGCGACACACTACGTGTATATATATATATACATGTGACTACGTCCCGTTATATTAAACTATGCGCAACTTAAGATGCTGATGGTAATTCTCTTCGTTGTTTCTTCGACGAGAGTCTATTTTCAATCCTGATGATATTAATTACGCTTTTTTTTTCGTGTGTCGAGCACAAAAGTTTCACAGAATTTAATACATTTTATTCTCTCTTATCTCTCTTTTGCCCCATTCTTTTATACTTTTTTGGTTTCTTTTTTTTCTCTCCCATTCGTAACCGACCTTCTCTCGGCAGATTACCCCATACAGTTCCCTAACTCGTCGGTAAATCCGAGGAATTCGAGCGGCAATGCTCTCTTTGCACTACATAGAGATTTGCGAGCGATGTTTGCGGAAGTAGCCTGGACAAAGAGAAGAGGGAAAAGCGAAGGGAAGACGGCGGAGGGCGCGGCGCTCGTTCAGGTCGGTCGTGAGTGCCGGGCGGACTGTGAAAGTTTTCCTTTGGTCGCCTGAAGGTCCCAAAGATTTCCGAGATTAAAAGCTCGAGCGAGTCAACTGCACTCGCTATCCGGTCGTCCGGTTTCGGTCGGCTCTGTTCGTCTTCTCTCTCTCGCTCTCTTTCTCTCTGTCTTTCTCTCTCGTTCTCGGTTCATCTGTTAAGACCACGTAATGAGCTGCCGCGGCTAAGACTCATCCAACGCGTGCGGTATTCGAAGCCGCGCATTCCTGCGGTCGAAGAGAGAAGGGGTCAGCATGAATGCCGAGACGTTATCTAACCTTTGATAGCCTTGCGAAGTTGGACCATCGAAATCAACGGGGAGAGGCTCTGCTCTCGCAGACCCGCGTTAATACACCCCGGTCGAATAATTTCCTTTAATTCCCTTTGAAAAAGACCCCGCGCGTCTCGTCCGAATGAAAGGGGCGGACGCGAATCCTTTCGTCTTCGAAAATTGTTCCCTTCAAGTTTTCCTCGTAATTTGTCGGCAGATATAAGCAACTTTGACCGAACGGACGAACGTTCGGTCAAAGTTTCGCGATGCAACGCGACGCCAGACGACGCGACGTCGCGACAAAAAAGCGCCGGAGAAATCGATTAATTTCTGCTATGCATTATTCTCTTGCTGCTCTTCGTAGTCGCGCTAGGTTTTTTCCCTCCTCCAGGACGCTCTGGAAGTTCTCTCTTACGGGAAAGTAAAAAGCGCGCGAGACTGCACAAACTCGTCCGCGAGACGTGGCGTCAGGGCGGAAGCGGGGGATGACGGAGAGGAGCGCGCGTTTGGTTGAGAAAAGGCGCGTGGCGCGGCGAAGACACGATCCAAGTTCGCGCGATCGTTGCGGGGCGCGTACACAAAAGCTGGGGTAACTTTGTTGCGAGATCCCCGAAGCGCGCGGGCGAATAAGTGTTGGTGCAAATCGGTGCCCAAACAGGAAGGATAGCCGCCTTGCTACGCTATCGACTCGCGCGAGCGCTCGCGATGGAATAGTTCGCGAACTTGTTCGTCGCTTTCACGGTAATCGTTCATGAAACGTGTGTAGGAAGAGGTTTCTCGGAGAAACGCAGCCGGATTTTGCTATGCGCGCCTAGAGAACGAAGAGCGATGAGTTTTCGGCCGTTTAACCCAAAACCCGTCGCGTGAGCTTCGCTTTACTCGCCGTTTTAATCGGATTCAAAGAAGAGAAAAAGAGAGAAAGAGAGAGAAGAGAGCGGGCTTGTGCGAAACTTTTAATTCCGCGCATACAAAGAGTTTCACAAACGCGAATTAAATTAAACAGATGTTCTTCTTCGTTTTTGTTGCTGTTTGTTTCTTTTTTTTTCTTTCATCCGCACCCGAACATGTGTACGTTTGACAGCTTACACGTTTCCTGTCCGAAAGGAGCAGCTTTACCGGGCATTAGCTTTCATCTTTTCTTTATTTCGAGCAAAATCCGCTCGCGATGTAAGCTCCGACTAGAGCGGCTGTCCTACACGCGTCTCACTCTCACTCGCGAAACAAAAAGTAGTCGCGAAGCTCAACGAAGACGGCGAGCGCGCGTCGGGGGATATTCCAACGACAGGATTACGTGCACCCTGGAGTAGAGCAGCAAGTAGGGATAAGGTGAGAGAAGGAAGATCCCACCTTCTTTCTTCTTCTCCCGTTTCTCATCTTCCGTCTCTTACACTTTTATAGCTCCAGAAAACACTTTGTACCCGGTGGTGTAAACGCGGTATAGTACGTTCTTCTCGTGAGACAGGGACGATTTTGTCGCTGCGAATATCTTTTCGCGGATAAAGGAGGATAATGAGGATATAATGCGCCGTGCGCTGTCTCGGACGTTCAGACGACAGCTATCACAAACGCTTAAAATTATCGCCGTGAGATGAGTAATGAAAAAAATAAAGATCGGAGATTATTACGCAATCGCGCTCGAACCGCTCGAGTCTCTATCCATCTCGACTCTGCCTCGCGATATTTACTGATCAAACAGAGAAATCGAGGTGCTCATTTTCCGCGGTGCTCCCGTAGTGTTTTTAAAGCCCACGGCACGTTAAACGGGAAATAAGAATGTTCCCTCCTCGTCGTTTATGTGATTCCGGGAGAGAGATTAACCAACGACGCTTTCCTCGTATCGGTAATTACGCGCGGCCGTGGTGGAGTGTGATCAGCGCCGGTAATAACGTCGTAAATTCGCCGTCACGGAGGCTTAAGAACGCTCGCGGAGGATCTCTTCCACCTTCTTCCTCTGCGTCTAATAAAAATAATATTATTCGCCGGTTGCGCGCATTATTTCGCTCCCTTCCGACGCGAAAATCTCGTTCGCGTGGAATCTCAAGACTTGGGTTTACAGCTGGTCGTTGGCCGTCGCGTTGTAAAATACACTAGCAGGTATTACGTTCTTTGCACCTCGAGTGGCGTCGAGGCGGCGAACCTTAACGGCGTCTTAAGCTATTTTTTTTTTCACGCGACTTAACGAGATTCTACATCGCGGAGGCGATTATCCCTCAGACCAAGACGTTCGAGTATACGTTGTTTTTCAATCGGAAGTTTTGCACGCGCGACTTTTGCACGCGCCGAACCGACCGTACACGGCTCCTAACGACAGATACTTCCGGAAGTTGCAAACGCATGTTAGGAAACGGTAACTCACCGAGTTAAACGTTTCGATCTTACGATATCTAAAAAAAAAAAAAGCGAGAGAGATAGCAATTTTCATCTTCAGTCATCGCGCGAGACTAAAAAATTGACATATTTAGTTCGCGTTCCCATTTTGCTAAAATTAAGTAGTTGCATCCAAAAACATTCTTTGTGCCAACATTGTTCTACCAAAATATTGACTTTTATTATTATGACACACATTTCAAGTATTTCTTTCTCGGAGTTTGAATCTTGAAATAGAGAAGCACAAAATTGTGACAGAGCTCGATTATTTTGAACGTCGGTGGTATTGTTCGCTTATCATTATCTCTTACTCGTTGAGATATTCTTATCTGCTTATTTTGAATCTATTTAAAAATGTAAGCAAAGTGTTTATACGCTGTTTACTATGTTTTGAGTAGCTACAAAAAAACTTAAAATACTTCTTCGAAAATGCTTCACAAAAAAATCTACAAGATAAACTACAGCGTGCAAAGTTGTTATTATTTAATGTATTAAATATTTTAACAGATCTCTCAATATGTGTGCGTGTGTGTGTGTAAGCAAAAACAAAAAATACACGATACATCGTTGCGTTTCCTAAGTGTGCGGTGCTCAACAAGACGTCTGCTGCACATCGTCGATTGCAGACGGCTAATTGTCCTGTATCAATAAACGAGGCGCGGATATATCGTTGACAAGGTAGGGGATCCCACTGTTATCGGAATACTCGGCCGTGCAAACAGAGGGTTAGTCACCTAATCGTCCAGCAGTCCCCTCTCTCTCGGAACGCACGCACGAACGTACAAAATCCCCGATATAAGTCGCGCAGTGTAACTCTCTCTCTCTCTCCGTGAAACCCTCGAAAACCTTTCCGCGTGTTCGAAGTTATCTCAACTCCACCCTCTCTCGTGTATCCGGTGGGGGAGACGGGCGATATCTGTTCGTCACAGGAATTTCAGACCGCGCCGTCTCTTCGTCGTTCGCGAATCCATCGTGCGCGCGCGAGAAGGAGACATGAGAAGCGAACGAAATGTAGAGGGAGGCGAAAGGAAGACAGAGACAGGAAATTGAATCTTGCTTTATCTCGAACGGCGATATTGAAAAGAAAAAAAAAACGACAAGACCTCGCGCCGGGAGCAACCGCGCGCGCGCGCTCTTTCCCTTCGTGTTCTCCGTCGACCGAATAAATTGTTACGACCGATATCAACACATCCGCGATACGAGAGAACTCCCTTAGTCGTCGCCGCTACCTTTCGTCGTTGTCATTCTCGGATCGACACGTTAAACCACGTTTCTTTTCTCCCTTCTCCCTTTCTCCCTCGAGAGAAGAAACGTTCTCTCGCTTTTTGCGTGAGTCGCGAATTATGCAGGAATATCTTACAGTATTCAGCGCAAATCTTCGCAATGATTTTTTATTCTTCTCCATTACACATTTTAACAATATATATAATAGAAAGAGAAAGAGACAAAGAGAAAGAAGGTCAAGTTTATAATCCGAAGATCTATACATGCGCCGAGATATATTTAATCTTTTTATAAAAAGCTTCAACTTACATAAAGCGCGCTGCCTATTTGCAGAACTTCTTTTTATAGTCCGCGCTTTTTATAGAAAGATTGAATTTATGAAGTACACTTCGCAAACGTATATACATTAATAAATCCGTAAGGAATTTCTTTGAAGGAAGACGCAAACTCGAGGAAGGGAGTGGGTAATAAAAACCGGCCGTTTCGATTCTGTCTGGCCGTGCGTCTCTCTTCTCGTTTCACGTATAAATTCACGATCGCATTCAGACCCGCGGCTTTCGTTCGTGAGCAAGAGCGAGGATCTAATTACACTAACGACCGGCAATAAAAAGCAGCCGACGCGCCGACGTCGCGGAATTTGCACGCAATTACCGCGATCTCGGCGGGGGGAAGGTCAGGTACTTGTCTAGATACTTTAGACTTTTGCAGGCGAAAGTTCGGCCGGTCGACGATGTATCGCGTTGTCCGGTATATATATATATATATATATATACAGTTTACGCAAAAACCGTCGTGAATAATGATCTTGCGTGCATGCGTTACATGCGTTGCGATTACGTTATTTGTTCTCGCTGCAATTCTGAGCGCCAAACATCCGGTCGAAAGAGCACATTGAGCCGCGATTGCGTTCGGGAAAACGAACAAAAGCAGCAAACAAAAAAAAAAAAGGGAAGCAATTGCACGCCGGTGCATAAATTAGAGACTTTCAGCCACACACGAGTTCTTGCTTATCACGACAAACACGCATAAAGCATTTACAAGACGTATTCCTCTTCTTGTTTCCCGTTATTAAATTTCTTGCGTATTTTTCAATGCACAATTAATTTCGTTTTCTCTCTTTTCACGGAAGAGTGGAGGAATTCAGCCAATATATCCTATCCATTTATATTTAATAGATATTGACACTGCTCGCGCAACTTAGGGATTACTTAACGGTCCGAGAACCGTCTAATTTATTCAGCGCGAGATTAATTGCAGCGACTTTGATCGAAGTCGTTGAAAAGTCAGTGCCGGCAGCCGTAAAGTATATATCTTGCGAAAAGCGCGAAGCGAGGGATAACGCGCGCACCATTTCCGTCTTTCCCCTCTCCTCGATCTTGGGACTCGAGCCGTATAATTGGAGCTTGATATATCTTAATTACTTCAAAGTTTATTATTGCTTCGAGACGGCAGACGGCATAAAATCGCGAAAGGCACGAACCTTCGATGTCCGACCTTCGAAGGTTCGTCCGGCGAAGCTAATTACTTTACAGCCTGCGCGTGTATCCGCAGCACATCACGACCTCCGACCCCGTGCCAAATGTTTGCGCAGACCGCGCGTTCTGTCTTTGTCAACAGTGGCTCGTATAGTTACAATGCATTACGCGAGATTGTAATTTCCAGGATCCGGGAAATTACGGGACACTGTGTATATATACCGTTTCTATCCCTAAAAGTTGCCGGGCAACTCGCTCGCAGCCACGAATGATAATGAGTCAACCTTCAACGACCCAACTTTTTATCACGCATTCTCTTCGAACACAATTGTGCCGTCGATCGGGGCAGTTTCGGGGATATTATACGCGCGCGGGATCACGAGGGCGACGAAATCCGTAGCAACAAAGGGAAAATGGAAACTGGGTTCCTCTTGGAAACCGCGCGCGCGCGCGCGCGCGCTATCATCGGAGCGAAAAAAGTATTATACCCGTTGCTACGGGGGTGTAATAGTCGACAGGGCCAGTTAATGCTTCGTAATGGCCAGACGAAAGAACCGGGGATCGCCCCTTCTAACGACCTGTACCGGCGCGCGTAACACGACCGCATGGCACCGTCGAATCTAATATCGGTGTTGTAGATACGTACAATACCGTAGAAGCGCGCTAAGCTCGTACGAGAAAGACCTTGGGACTCTCTTTTTCTCTCTTTCTCTCTCCATTCTTCCCGCGTCCGTAAGAATTACAACTCTCTATAAAAGTTACGACACAACTCTCGAGTAGTTTTTTCCCGAGTAGATCGCGCGAATGTGCGTGCAGATCGGTTTCATAAACAAGAATTAAATGGTTAATCGTTAAACGCAATTATTATAGTGTTTCGTTGATGACGCAACGATACCACTTGTCATAAAGTTGCGGAACTTAAACAATGAGCATCGTGTAAGCCACTAATTGAGGCAATAATTGTTTAAATCGTTTGATTACAAATTGCGGCCGGTCTCTCTTTCTCTCTCTCTCTCGTGTGATTTGAATAAAACATGCAGACTTATAATGTTCGTTCTTGTACATTATTTATTCTCGCGCGACCGTGGTAATTGTCATGAAAGAAAGAAATGTGTAATTACAAATAGGGCGCGCGGACGATACCGACCGCAATTATTGACGTGGCAAATATAGAATCGGGAATATTTTGCGCGCTTAATTAAAACACAACATAGCCGAATA
Source organism: Pseudomyrmex cubaensis (assembly GCA_014825685.1). NCBI lineage: Eukaryota > Metazoa > Arthropoda > Insecta > Hymenoptera > Formicidae > Pseudomyrmex > Pseudomyrmex cubaensis. The sequence goes on along the minus strand of QVOA01010381.1, from coordinate 102,165 downwards.
TTGAGGGTGATCCATTTGGATGCAAATTAATTGTTTCGCAATATACGGACAAATGGTTATTAATAAATTATTCTAATTAAAATTCTGATTATTTGCGCGTAGTAGTTGAAATACAACAAGAACGTCTATCGCGACTGCGATAATTAAGCCACACAAATCCACACTTGCGCTCGCGCGCGAGCGCGTATTTATTTAATGAAAATAATAAACTCCTATAAATTGCAAATGTGAAAATTGCTACGTGGAGAGTTGCGCGACGTAATATCATATAACGTTGACGTTATAACTGAACAAGTTATAACAACTTTTCTCTTTTTTCATCTTTCTTTCAAATAATATTCTCATTTCTTTCATTATTTTTATTTTTCCTCCAATTTTACAAGGAAATCGCACACAAAGGGAGTTTTATTTATTCCCGAAATGTGTAAAAAGAGAGAAAAAGATCGGAGGTTTTCTTTTGCGAGTATATATACGTGCGGAACTGACGCGTGTGTATATACGCGATGAAACGCGTGAAAACGTCGAGTTTCTTCTCGTCTTACCGACCTGTACTTGCAACACTGCATTTCTTAATTGTTCTCTAACAAGAGAAGTTGGCACTTGGCACGGTTTGTTGGCCTGTCTCACCTCTTTCCCAGGCACTCTCGACCCACTCCCAAGAAACATCCACTGTCCCTTCCTCCCTCCCTCCTGTTCTTCTTGCTCAACCCCCGAAGGAGCAGAGCTCGACCATGTTACAAAGTGATTAGTCGAGTAATACTGCCAGGTTCGCTCTCTCGCTGCGGTATGTCCTTAATGTGGCGTCGGGTTTGCAGCTGCAGCTGCATTTCGCCTTCCCAATCCTCCTTCTTCGGAACTTTGAAGCGCGATCGATCGCACTGAGATATCTACTGGAGACTCCTTCGGCGTAATTATGGCAGGTATCCGCAAGAAACACATTTTGCTATACACTGCTATATAATTTCACGAGAAAGTAGTTACACACACACACACACGTATTCGTATATCTGTACTTTATTCGTATATCTATATTCGAAATTTGAGATATGTATGAGAAGTTGGATTTGTATAGAGAAGTTGTTATGTATAGAAGTTTGATTTTCTAGGTCGCGTAAATATAAATAATTTCTTTAAGTACAAGATAAGTTTTTTATTAGGTAGATATATATATTTCCGCGTGGTATCACGTTTTTAAAAAAATATATGATGGTATCAAGTTTTTGAAATACATGTACAGACAGCTACAACAGACAGAAAGAGAAAGAGAGAGAGGGGGAGAAAGAGAAAGTTATGTATTGCGCCCTCGACCTCTCTTAAAAGCCTCAAGCCTCTTGAAAGAGACGTTCCCTCTCTCGGAAATTATACATGCGTGCGTGAATCCTTTCCGACGCACATCCGCTTACATTCTCCTGTGCGGACAGAGCCCGGAGCTTTCGTGGTCGAAACTAACACGATTCTTGTTTTCATCGGTGGGAGTGCACGGCCTGGCCTCTTCTCTCCAACGCGCTTGATTATCTACCGCACCGGTGCAGAGGATGTTCGTGGGAATGATTTCGACCCTGCGCAGCCGACGTCGTCGGCGACGTAGCGCTAAAGCGGTTATTTCGATCGGTCGCCCGAATATAAATTCGCGGGGCGCTGCTCCGACGGGCGTGAAACGAGCTCAAGTATCAAGACGATGCACACACACGCGCACGTCGCCCTTGCCGTGTGTCGGAAACACGGCACGAAGGACATGTGTGTTGATTACCATGGAGTGGAATACAGATAGCGAAATTACAATAAGCCGCGTATCTACATCGTCGGCAATAATTATTTATGACATGCTATGTATATCAGAAATAAGCTTCGTATCTTGATTACACATTTTCGGTAGACGCAAACTTGCGTGATAAAATTTAAATCATCGAAATTTCGTTACGTGCCCGCAATATTTTGATAAATTTATTCAATTTATTTAAATGTATTCAATTTTTGTGATATCTCTTTCTTACACACACGGAAACGACAGAAGATATTTGCACCAAGTGTTTTTGCCAAAGTAAAATTATATCATTGACCCTAAAAAGCGGCGTGGCGCAGCAGCATCGGGCGGAGAGACATTGTTAGGAGCAAAGGCGGAAATTGTAAACGCTCGTTGTTAATAAGTTTTCTCGGGACGATGCCGACGCACGTCGGGTATTTCGCTTCCTTACGTGCTGCGAGACGGTTAAACGGCGAGCGGATAATTAGCAGGCTGCGCCGCCCGGTCGTGCCTTGCGATGGAAATAAATTTTGGCCGTAAGCAGCCGTGAAGTCGGGCATTTAATTGTAAGCCGTCGCCTCCGCTATTCCGGCTTGCTTGTGCGTTCCCTCGCGTGCACGGCGCTCCCTCGTTCCTGTCCGAAACTCTCGCACGAGACGTGGCGGTGCGCCGCGCCACGAGAACACGAACCCGCGCGCCAAGCGAAAACGCAGCCGGCAGCTTCTGTGCAAGCTTGCGCGCGTTTCGGTAAATCTTGGGAAAAGGCACGTACGCGTTAGCGCGAAACGCTAATGAGAATCACATTTCTCTATCTCTCTTTCCTCTTCTCTCTTTATTTGCGCGTGCATTCGATTGCACATTTATAGAATTTAGACCTCATGAATTGTTAATAAGAGAATTTTGCGCTTTCTTCGGGAAATTGCAGAGTAAAGTGAAATTTTTAATATTGCCAGCACTATCTCGATCCTGTTAAAAATAGTGAAATGTGTGGCCCAAGGCGGCGGAGGGATAACAAAAAATCGGCGAATGATAAATTGGAGTAGCCGGAAAATTTCGTTTACCGGCTCTCCCCTTCGCACGCAAATTAACTTTATTCTCCACGCTGTTTACCAGTAATCATACGGCCATTTTGCTTGAAAACTCTTGGCTCGGGGAAAAAAGAGTTTCCTCTCGCTACCATTTCCCGTTCCCGTCGTTCGTACGGTCGCCACCGTTGATCCGTCGGGTAAATAGCAGTTTTAATTAAATTTCAAATCATTCTCCCGAAATCTCATCTCTCGCCGCATTGAAGAGACCGGTCGAATCTCCCATGATGCAATTTTTCTGTTTCCCGTGTGGAATCGCGAATAAATCGCAACATATATAAAAGCGCTATCGTAATTGAATAAATTTCAAGTCATTAAAATATTAATAAAATATTGCGCGATTATTAATTGTGTTTGGCATTAAAAGAAAAAAGAAATAGAAATATAAAAGATAAATTTATGAGTGTGTGAGAGAGTAAAAACTGAGGGAGAAAATAAAAAAAAGACTACACGTGAAAAAGTTTGAAGATGCATGAAGATAGTCTATGTATTATGCATCGTCAAAATTATGTCACTGAACCTCGTGTAAAACGAAAAGGTATAATCGTGATATTTATTACAGTAGCGCTGGAATTATTTTATTGGCATGAAACTTTCGAACGAAGTCTTTCTGACCCTTGGGCGTGAACGTGGAGCGAGCGCGCGGGATGCTCGTTAAACTTTTGCCTTACTGCCGCGGAGAATAACTTAACTTTCTTTGAATCGTCGATGATTATCGGAGGCTCCACTAAAAGCGTGAGTATCGAGTTATTCGATTATTTTAACGATTGCCTTTGATTCTCCTTTTCCCGTTGCTCGTCTTAATCGATTTCGCTGATGCAATTTTCGTCGTCCGCTACCGACAAACCGGTGGCGCGGTTTAGTAGCTTAATTTCGTCATCGATCGCGCGCGACGGCAGTTGCGCAAGCTCATTCCAAATAGCCTGATAGGAGATCACTCTTGACGGGATCTTTCTCCGTAAAGGCTCAACAAATTTGCTTTACATGCCCGTAACGCCGAGTATGTGTGGACCGCGTTGAATAAATATCACTTATATTCGTGAAAGTTACTTATATTCAAGGTCTCTAATCTATTTAATTACTGCAGTCACCAAAGTTTATGAGCGTACCATCCATTCGCGTTTGTACAAGCTCATCTAATTAGGCTAGAAGTTGCACGGAAACTATGTGTTGCAAAGCGTCGAGGAGACGCGCGAGTATACCTATTAACGGAAGTGCAAATCAAGGAATTTCTTATTGAAAGCGAACGTCGGAGCAGGATATACTTCTCGCCGAACTTTACGGCGTCTCATAAATTCAGACGCGAGCAAGTCGTCGTCGACACATCGCGCGCGAATATATCCGAAAGCTGAGAAAACGTATGAATTTGATAGTTACATCGCGCGAGTGAGCGAGCGAGCGGAACGATCCGCAGAACTGTTCGACATGACGAACGATCTCGCACTCTGTTTCGGAGTCGTTTCTCCGACCGGTGAATTACACGCGATCCCACGGCGAACGTTTCTCCGAGCACATAAACCTTACTATCTCGTTTTGGCGCGAGAGATGGCTACGTCGTCGTCGGCCGCGTAGACGCGAGCGCGCGGCCTCGTTGTACGAAGTGCGAGATCGCCGACGTGCGCCGCGACGTCGGATTTACGAGCGCGCGAGACGATGGATCTCCGTATAAAAAGTAACGGGATAAATGGTACCGTTGATGTCGGCAATTCGGAGCGCGATTCGCGCGGATCTCGTGAATTCCGGGCTGCACGCGCCGCCCCGACTCGACGTGGCGTGTGGTTGAAAGAAATTAAAAAAAAAAAAAACACAAAAAAAAAGTAGCGAAGCTGGTTTTATAACGACGGTTTTAGCACTTTCAGAGAATTAACTTATCCACAGAATATTTTAGTAAAATCTTTTTAACATAGTTTATTTTTTAAATTTTCTATGCTAAAAAAGAGATCTATGCTAAAAGAGAATTGAAAATGATGTGGATTCTTAACATGTTTTTCATGTGTGTGTGTGTTTTCATTATTTTTATTAATATCCCAGCTTTTATATAATTTGACGTCAAAATCAAGTGATATTTGCAATGAAAATACCTTGCAACGAAAATACTATTTTATATACTCTCATTTGTATTTTAGAAATAAGAAAACATTAAATATTCACGCACTTTAGAAATTACACACATCTCACATTTGATTTATTTTTGAATTGTTTTACTATTTTGAAAATACATCCTTAAATGAAAGATCTGGTATAACATATTATCCCAAAAGGTTCCAATTTTATTCGCGAAACGTGACGACAACGAAAAGTGATTCGGAGTGATTTATTTAGAGAGAGGGATGTATTTCTGCAATCTTTCCACGACACTGAAATATGCAAATTGGTTGGGCAAAAGCCGAGAGTCCTGTATTATCCCGCATCCCAATACGCTTCTATATGTAAAATATGACGAGTAAGACGCGAAAATGCTAATGCGAATTAATGAAGACATGCGAACGAGTCGGCCGAATGTGAATACATTTCCTGTCGCGCGCTACGCCGCGGCGGCGACATTATTTTTGCGGACGAGCCGCGAAAACAGGACCGATAGCGCGCATTAATTAAAAATAACAACGCGGGACTCTCTCCACGGGATGTGGGAAATGTATGTATAGAAATTTGCCTGCTCCGCGCGCGCGCGCACGCCGGCAGCAATTAAAATGTTTTTTGGAGCCGCGTCGCCGCGAGCTCCAGCCGGATACTGGACGCATAACACGCGTCGAGCACTCGGCCGTACGTGCGTAACGTACGAGGGTCAGTGTTTTGTGCGTCGTCGGTCTCTCTCCCTCTCTTTTTCTCCCACTTTTTAAAAACCGACATTAAAATTCCATTAAATAGACGTACTTAACACTGGCACCGCCATCGCAAAGGGAATAGAGGAGAGAGAGATATTCGTGCGCGTCATACCGTGCACCTCTCTCTGTGCGCACGGAAAAAAGTTTTTTTTTTCTCTCTTCCTCACTTTCTCCGTTTCTCTTCTCTTCTTTCTCTCCGCTCGCGCGACAAAAATGCTGAAATTTCCGTCCGCGCACTCATCATATCCCCGACCACTTCGCGTTTCGCGTTGCGGCGCCTCGTCTCCTTCAAAGTGATACTTTTCATCTCGTTTCGGAGCCGTTTAATATCACCGGGCTCGCTCGGTTCCCTTTAATTTACGACGCGAAATGAAATAAAAGTCAAAGAACGTTCGATCGTTATTATTTAAAAAATATTGAAATATACTGCACGATATTCACTGGCCGATCGATGCGAGCATATGTATTCGATGCTTTTCTCCTCGCGCTTTGCTTTTCCGTTCGTCCCTCTTTGCGATAATTCTAAACATGACGCGCGTGTTCCATCTGGTTTTTAAGACGATGTTTAACGTCACGTGTGTGCCCCGCACGTCCGGAACCGAAGCGCGTCTCTGCGTGTTTCTCCAGAAATAACTTACCGGGAAAGCGAGATAGTGCCACACGAACCTTTTAATAACCTGTCTGGCGACTACTACAAGCTTCAAGCAACAAGCCGATGATGTTCGTCGACGGTTCGTAAATTTACGATTATGAGTGAACAGTCTTGATTTGTTTTTAGACACACATGGCAATAAAAAAAAACAATCCAAGAGTTTACAGGTGTAAGTTTACATTCACTTTAATCGCAAGAAAAGTTTAGGAAAAATTATATAATATAATTATATAATACAATTTTGAAATAAAAAAAAAAAAAGAAAAGAAAACTAGCGGCTGATTTCTTCACCGTGTAAAGAGCATAATGCCATTGGCACGTTTATCACGACGGAATGACATGTGTCGCGGTATGTATATTTACCGCCTAATATTGTAATGCATCGTACGAGTGCACAATCTTCTCCTCGGACAAGATAAACTGCTGGTTGCCCGGCTTGCTCGGCTCTGAATTATGGATTTCTAGTATACGGGCGTGTGTTGTGCACCTCCCCCTCCCCTGTCCTCTCGCCTTTGTACGAGAGCGAGTGCACGGGCCCGATATACGAAAGCCACTGACCGCGGGTTGGTTGAGAAAATTCGATATTCGACACGGTGGATATGTAGGTTAGACGTTGCAAAATACCGAGGGAAAGGGAGGAGAGGCACTTGCATGCATACGCGCGCGATGGCCGCCACCGAAATCGTCGTCGGGCGAAACTTTTACGCTTAATCTACGATGTGCGCGCACACAGACACAAACAGAGGTCTGCGAGAGAGAGAGTTCTCGTAACTCTGGTGATACACGTTGAAAATTCGTGCCGATTTCCAGCGATTCGCCGAATTACCGCGCGCGCTCCCGGCGTTTCTCGCGCGACGCGAAATGACTTTCATCTCATCGAGAGAACCCAGGACTGGATGTGCCTGTCGAAAGCGTTGACGCGATATTTGCGCGTACGCCAATAAACGAGGAAATGGCGCAACAGCCGGGCGTGTTTATTATGCTTTCGTCGCCCACGCGCGATGTGGGTCAATCGAAAGCTGTCAGCGGCCGTGATAGATTTCGCTCCGCGCGAGCTCCTTATCGAGCTTTCTTATCGCTCCTGGGAGACAGCACGACGAATAGAGTGACGCGAATGGAGAGCTCGGTGATTAGCTAGCCGGACTACTCCGCTGGAAACCGATCCCGCGGAACTTCGTCCCGTGAGACGGTATTTGCGAGAATCGGTTCGCGTCTCTCGGCTTCTTTCGCGTCCGATATCCCTGTCAGATTATCAATCGATCCGCTCGCGCGTTACTTGCGCGCGCTCGAAGAAGCGTTTTCTCGCGACACACGTGTGCTTATGAAATATAGGTGTTTTATGTTCGCCACAAACACAGACGCGAGCGGGAACATTTTCGCCGCTCACCGCGGCCCGTTATTTATTGTTCGATGAGAAAATCGGTCTCCCCCGTACGCTCTGCTCGCTCCTTACGCGTCATTTGCGACCGCTCGTAAATTCTATTAATCGCACTCGGCGGAGAACAAGCGGGAAGCGAGAGCATCCCGCGCAAAAAGAAGAAGAAGAAGAAGAAAAAGCTCGGAAGTTACGTGAGATGTGTGAGGATATCGCGCGATATTACGTGCCAGCCTCGCGGGTACTGAATAAATCGCGGTGTAAATAGATCGAACACGTGTAGTCGGTCGCGAGAGAGAGAGAGAGAGATGAAAAGGGAAAAATTACACATCACGTCAATCGGTTTGATCAGATCTATATCGGTTATGAAAATCCAATATAACAAAACGTAACCAGACGATATTGCCAGAAGCGTGTCATATATTTTGTTCGAATTTTCGAATTTGACATGACGAGAAGAGATGATTCTCTCAACGTGTTAAAATAATAAACGTAGAATTTTTCACATTTCGCGAAGGAGACCTGTTAATTAATTAATTAAGTACTTAATCAGTAAAGTAAATCGCGCGTTTCGTTATATTTTAGAGACTGTTATACAATATCGAATAATGTGTTCTCGACGATGGTATCGTAAGCGTTGTTGCTAAATGCATTATTTCCCGTTTCTCTTGCAATCTTGCTATTGTTCGCCGCGATGGCGGCTTTCGTTTTGTGCGCGCAACGAACCCACACACGCCTCTCTTCTTAATACTCGCGTGATTCACGGTCTCTTAAATCGGCGATCATCTCTCGCACGAGCGGTATCCGCGGGTCTTTGGCGCGACGTAAGTCCGCAATATATCGAGACACGGCGGCCGGGGCGACATACATATTCATGAGGCTAGATAGAGTCGAAACGGGCGGAGAGGATCGGCCTAATGAAGTTGTTGTCTTCTTGGAAAACAGGGCGAGCTGCGGTGGCTTTGGGGGGCTCCCTTTCTCTTTCGTATATATCGTCTCTCTTCTCCCACCTCATCGCTCACAGTCGTCCCTCCTCCCTCTCCTCTTCCGGGATCTTCTCTTGGACGTCTTCTCTCTCTTCGCGCGCCACCTTTGCGCCCGCAACCTTGTCAACCTCGTCAACTTTGTCAACCGCTCTGCGGTCTCTCGTTTAGCCCGTTGTCGTGGACAATCTCCGCCGCCTTGAACCGGCTCTAAATTGTTTGATGTCTTATTTGCCCGGTACCCTCGGCGAGAGCCCGTTGTGTCTGGGATGCGTCACGCGGGTTTATTTGCGGTCGAGTTCAAGAAAGAGAGAGAAAGAGAGGTAGAGAGAGAGGGACCCGGTGATTATAATAGACCGCCATTCTTTGAGCGGATGTTGCCGCGCCGTACCTGTCTCACACGCGTCCAGGTGGATTGCGGTTTGAATAGAGAGATTTTAGAGACCATATGGGCGGGAATTGTCGGTGTTAGTCGATTAGTGGGCAAGGGTGACAACTATTTCTAGAAGACGTTTCTCGGAAACTCGACTTAATATATATTGCCTGATATAAACCGTGGTGACAACTAAACCGCGAACTGCGCGCACCGCTTGTCGAGCTCATCAGGGGATCTTTTTATTTATGATTCTTGGCGCATGCGGATATATACTGTCTGAACGTTTTCGAAGATTATCTCAAAGATTAAATCGAAGTTTTCGTCGAGATTCCCCGTAAGTAGGACCACTTCGAACGAGAGGAAGCCCGTGGGAATCGAGTCGCAAGGAAGAAACATCGCGCGTAAGAAGGAGGGAGGAGACGCTATCCGCAAGCAGCATTGACGTCTGTCACGGATGCGCGATCAATTTCCGGTACGAAACGATGAAGGCCGCGACGAAGACACCTTTCCCCCTCACTTGTGCATTCTCCGCGCTCGTAAAATACGCGCGCGACATCGCCGTCGCTATCTGCGCCGCACAATAAGGCCCTTCTTATGCAGCGGAATCGCGCTCCGGTCCACTTCGGCTTGGCTGTATAATGGCGCGACTATCAAGCAGCACGCAGACGCCGATATTCGACCATTATTGGACAGTAAACCGGAGACCGTTTAACACGATATTTATGGTGGAGGAGTCGTGCATGCGCTTCGCTAACTGGAACGGTAGCTGGAGCGAACCGATAGTAGGTATATGCTCGCGCGTAGAATACGTATGCGCGTGAATATGTATGTGTGTGTGTATGCGGTCGCGATGTCTCACGGGCCATCTAGCGCAATATCGAGTGTCGATTTGCGACGCTACGTTTCCCGCCGAAAGGCTCCTCGGGTGTCAGTAAGTCGACTTACATATTCGGGCCGCGGCGAGGCGAACGTGGAGTTTCGAATTTCTCGCGAGCTTAGCGCCTCACGGCAATTTTCCGACCCCGTGTTCTTCGGGCGGCTATTCTTAACTTTATTAGCGGAAACTGGCGACGAAGAAACTTTCTTCTAATTGATTTTCCTCGCCGCCGAACCAACTTGCAGTTTCGGCCGAGTTTGCTATTTTCTTGCGAAAATTTAATTTGTTTGTAAATTATCCAATTACGCGCGCATCGATGACACAACAGCTGTGCGATATAGCGTACAGTTACGTAACGTTCGACGAAGAAGACGAAATCTCTCTCAAAAGAAATTATTTTCGCGTGTAACTTGACACTCCGATAAAATTAAGAAAGAAATTCGCAGTTGAATTTGCGGTTTGCGCACGGAAACATTAATTCTCCGGTATATAGTGTTTATAATAACGGCACTTAATCACGTTCCGAAAGGATCGTAATAAAAGCCGCCCAACGGCGACCGTGTTTTTTGCCGCTATCGGAACGCATTGATAATATTTCCTGGCGGGGAGAAGAAGAAGAGAGAAAGAGAGAATATATGGGCGGTTTTCCGGCGTTATTAATCATTTCTTATGCCACCGCGCCGATTGTTGACAGCGGGTTATACTGGGCGCGCAGAAGTTGGCTCGAACCTTCTGGCGCTAAACGTTCCCCGGCGTTAAAAAGCAACGCTCGTCGTTGTTATGTCTTGCGAAAGTTCTTTCCTCCTCGGGTGATGTCGGATACTTTGTTAAGTTTCCTTCGTTAGTATGGCACGATGTGTTTTCTTTGTGCTCGAGGAAGTTCATTAGCGGCTACGTGGCTAACTTCGGTCCCTTGCGGTCAGAGTGTCGCCGTTCTCCTAATACCGCCAACCACCTTTGGTCGCTGACAGTTCAAGAGAAGGCGTCTCGATGAGAAAGGAAATGAACTTGGAAGATCTCGTGATCTCTCGCTGACTACTGTTGCAGATAGCGTGTGTATACATATATATGCTCGCTAACTTCAATTATAACCATATATGGGGTGTTCGAGCAAATCGTTTTACGTATATAAGTTGTACGTGCACACACCGTCGCCGCCTGCATCTCCGAAGCAGCGACCTACTTCGCGGATGTCCGCTCAAGTTGACTTTATAGAAAGTGGGCGGAGGTAAAGGAGGAGGAAGAGGAGGTTGTAGGTATATTCGGGAGAGAGACGCGGGAGAGAGGATCCCTCCGCGTTTTGATTACGTCGTATTGTTTGCGCAAGGGCGACGAGCTGCGAGTAAAGCGTTAAATATAGAGCGCTCACGGCTAAACAAACGATTAACCCGCGGCTTAACCGTAGCTTATACCCGGGCGCTAACTAAGGTTTATGTTTATGCGCACGGGGGTATCCCCGTCGCTAACTAGTTCTCCACCGGTTTCGAAAACAGTGACATGGATTGTGTAAGCCTGCGAGTATCGCGTAAGCAACACATATCGATCGCACGCGCGGATGCTGGAAATTCTCAGGTAGAATCAGGGAACAAAACGGCGCGTGTTAAGCTACGTGCACACAGTGGGAGGGTAGATTGAGAGCGCTAACTCAATTTTCGAAGAGCGCATAGAACTTACGAATCGACAACTCGATTTAGGCTCCTTCTCTCTTCTCTCTCTCTCTTCCTCAATTTTGCATTCATCAGAGGCTTACGTTGTTTAGAGTTATATATCTCAGTAAACTTTCAAGAGAATGTATGCGTGTCGGAGAGAGAAAAGAGGGGAGAAAGGGATTTAGGTGCGAGTTTTCATTTGCATATTTATGGTTTTTGAAATATTGCTAAAATTGTCGGGAATGTAATTGTTTTCTCATCTCAGTTTATTAACTTTTAATCCGCCGTGCAGTAGATCGCGCTACGGTATGAGCATAATAAATTCTATTCGCCCTCCGACGCGCGCATCCTAAATTAATATCCCATCGTGGAAAACTCGATGGTGGATTAGTGGGCTGCCTCCGGATGCAAAACTCGGTCGCAAGTTTCGTCCACCTCATTTATTCATGATCAGTATAATCCGGCGCGTTGCGCGCGCCTTAATATTCCGCCCTCGTTTCCCCGTGCCCGCGCTTTCAGCGCGAGCTGTCGTGAATGCGGAAGCACCGATAGTTCGTAACAACAGCCGCCCGCGATAGACAGAGACTGTCGAACGCGGATGACGGCACCTCGGATGTCTCTCGCAATTATTCGACTTTGTACGTAGTCGTAATTCTTGCGAATTTATAGCCGCCCTCCGCTGCGGTGCGTTCCCGCGCGCGCCCGGGCGTGGAATGAAAATGGATTCGCCGAGTTTGATGAATTAGCGGCGCTGTTATAACATCGGCGGAGATATTCTGTTTATGCAGCAGCGCTTGATAATTGGCGGGGGTGCAAACGGAAAACGGAGGCGATTCCTCGCTATATAACGGAATAAGTTAGCGCACAAGAACAAGCTTTTTCTCGACAACCTCCGCGCGTTTATTTAATTATTCGTTGTCAAAGTTTGCCGCGCTATACCTCCCCCTCTTCCTCAGTCAGTTTCCCCATTGTTTACGTATCCAAGTAACAAGGCGTATACGTGTTCCTTATAGTTCAAAAGTAATTATGTCTGGCTGTGAGCCGCATCAAACTTTGTCTGCAATTATTAACGAAAACGAAGCTGTTTTTGAAACTGCGCAGTCGGAGCATAATGCGAAATGACCGCATTCGACGATGCCGGTGCGTTATGATAATAATGCTAACTCTCCCGCGCGCTGACTCTCGACGTTTCTATTTAGACATCGATCTAATTAGGTGTATTATAACATCGTTAGTTGCTCTTGCCTGGAAACCCGAGACAGCGGGCAAAGTAATAATAATGATATCCTCTGTTCACGTAGAACGCGCAGAAACTATCCCGAGCCATCCAAACAAAAGTTGAAAGTTTCGCGATTATTTACTAACAAACGATTTTAGTAAAATTTAAACAAACAGAATCCAAATAAACAGGATCTAATTAAACGAATTACATGTATGTACATAACGCTATGATTTTTAACAATAGCGAAAAATCTCTAAAATGATCTGCAGTAAAAAAAAATGTAAGACGCATTGTGATTAAACTCGTGTCAGAACACAGCGTCCGATCGATCGTGAAAAAGAAATTAAAGCGAATGCGCATCCTGTCGGAGGCAGATGCAGGCGTGTCTCTTTTTACGGAACCAACTAATGCCCGCCGACGACGAATAGGCGAGCGGAAAAAAAGTCTCTCGATTCGATCGTTCGATCCAATACGTCTCTCCCGATCTTTCTGTTCGCTTTGCTCCCAAGCCCGATTTCCTTTTTGTCCTAGAAGAACCTGAGGGATTAACCATCTTCCACTTTCTCCGCGCCCACAATGGAATATGATTTAATGTCGCTTGTATTCAATGGGACGGGATTGAACGTTTTACGTACAGCCGGTGAAATCGCAATTACCCAGGCAAAAGAGAGGAAGCGAACGGCGAATGCCTTCCACGCTGCAAAAAACGCAAAACCTGCTGGAAAAGCAGAAATCGATACGACATTCCAGTTGCTTTTATTATTTCCGAATATTCCCTCATTACGAAGTTTACGTGAATCATGAAAATTTACTTTACTGGGTAATGATCGAGTATCATTCGACACTGAATCTTTATCGTCGACGAAGCATACATATCGCAATAATAATAATAATAATAAATTTACGCCAGAATCGTTTATAATCGGACCGACAATCCTCCCAGAATGTCGGACAATTATCACTTTATATTCCAAATTTTAATCCTCTTCATAAAATATTATTTGCTCGAAATTTGAAATTGAAACACTACGTTCCGGCGCTTTCAAAAGCGCCGGGAAATCACGTCACTTTCGCTCGTCTAACGGGTCGCAAATGCCACTAATTGGACAGTTTTGATAATAGAGTGTTTCTTTTGTTGCAGGTAAGCTTTATGCCCTTCAAAGTGAATCGCGCGCGCGCTCACATGTGCAGCCTCACATTCACGGTGAGTAAACAGTGCGTATCTGACGCACGCATAATTAGTAGCCCGACACCCTCTACAGACTGCGCCGAATTTCTGACGAACGAGAGAGGTAAGGCGTACGAGAAGGGTTTTTCTGTAACGAGGATACCCTTTCATCCCACGCCCCATCGATCTCACGTAGGCAACGACGTACATATGTATACACCTATACGTGCCTTGTGTACATAGCTTATTCACCGTGGTTCCTTTAGTTCCCGCGCGGTTGCTCTCTCTCTTTCTCTCTCTCTTGCATTTCCACACACGATGAGCAAAAAAGGGGCGATCACGGCGCAACGTGCGCATCCCGCGCTTCTATCGCGTACTTCGCAGCCGCCTACTCTCCGTTTCTTTTTTTTTTTTTTTAATAATCAACACACGTGCAATTTTTACCCTCAACCGCTTCGCGTGCTGCGTTTTTACGAGTCGCGTGTAAACATTAATTTTAAATAATCAACAGAATCTTATCGCGGCTGCGGATAGCGATAGAATATTTAAAAAATCTGTAGAATCTGGTTGCGTCGCGCGCAAAGGAAGGGGTCTTTAAACGTTAAATTCGAATGTTCATATTCCAACGAAGAAGGAGATATTGCGCGAATGTTGAAAACTATATTACGCCAGGAACGCGCGTGTTTGACGATCCATCGTCGGTTGAGTCACGCAATTTTAATGAAGAAGCTACGACCAGGCGGTGCGTCTCAGTGACGAAGGACCGCAATTTACCCGAAGGTAATTTGTATCTCTTGCGGAGTAGATGCGCGGACGGATGCACGTCGTCCGGCGGACGAGCAATTTCCATTTTTCACAACGCCATCTCTTAAAAGAGTATTAAGGAAGGCCTTGGTATTCTTGACGATGACTGCTGTATATAAAGGGAGTGACGTGCTGCGGGAAAGTAGATGACGAGGGATGCGACGAGATCGGCCTGCAAAATGAATTGGGGGAAAGAGGTTTTCGTTCCGCGTAATTCGCGAAGGAAAACTACTCGTTCTCGTTGTGTACGCGCGCCTTTTAATTAATCGTCACCGCGTCCCTCGCACATTCGAAGATTCTTCGGAAATATCACACCAGGTGCTTTAATTCGAGAGCGCGCCGGACTATTTAATCACACCCCTTTCTGAGAGTGTCCGCGCGCAAATAATTGAACTGACACTTTATCGCGCGCAGAGGTTACAGAGCGTTACAGTTGTAACGATTAGTTGAACTAATCGTTACAACTAATTAGAATACTCTGGTTTTATCAGTCAGCGAGCATCATAATATCGCATTTTAGTATATATATCGCACATCGATATATATCGCATATCGATATATATCGCATATCGATATATCGATTTTTTTGTTTCTAATTATCGATTTCGGCGACGGAGGTGAAATAATTAGTAAGAGCTCTTGAAATATCTTCAAAGTTTCTCTGATTTAAGACTCGGGAGCCGGAACAATATCGGCGCGTTACCTATCCCTTCGGATTGGCGGCCGGAAAAAATCGTGCGGTGGCTGTCACAAATCAGCGGGCGGGCAATATAAGCCCGCGCCGAGCCGACAACGGTTCGGTGCGAGAGAACGCTCGATTACGCGCGTGCTATAAATATTGCGTGCAATCGGGACGTGAAAGGGGGGCGCGAAAGTGAGAAGGGCGGGATCGGCGAAATTCTCTCGTCCTGTGTTCCCGGCTTTCCCGCCCCGGGTTCACCGGAGAGAGAGGCGGCCAATTCGCCGACGGTGGTTAATTTATCGGAGGCGGCGCTTATTTATCGGCGCTCTCCTCTCTCCCCCGTCTTTCTTGCCCGGCGACCGGCTACTAAAGGTCGACACCGAAGAAAACCGTTCCTTTCAATGCGCGAACAAAATACGATAATGTTCCACCACGGGCGGTGCGGCTCCTCAGCAGATGTATTAAACGCTGATTGCGATCGGGAGAGAGATGAATACGACTTAGTTCTCGCGATCGTTATTACGGTAAGGAAAATAGATGTAACACTTGCGGAGACTTCAACTGTGACGCGCTCGATTACTTTTTTAACATCATCTCTATTGATATAAATATCGAGATCTCGAAATCAGATCAAACATAATCTCATTTATTTATAAAAATGGCGGAAGAAAATGCGATATAAATGTTCAAATAAAAACGTCAGATCGCTTTTCGCGATTACGAATGGTGAATGTTTTAGCGCAGCTCTGACTGCATTGCAGCAGTTGAACGACAGACTTGAGCAATTCCGGTGAATAATTACGAACTTCCTCCAGGAGTTTTTCAACCAATCGACATCGCGCAATTATCAGACACCGACGTATCTGTAGGTACGTTCATCCGTGTATGAAGGTGAATATTGCGCGAGAGCTGCAACACGGCACGTCGCAAAATTCCAATTAATTCTTAATTATACGCTCCGTACCGGGTGCCGTCGTTATGCGGTGTCTTTTATGAGAATTTACCGCCGACAAAACTTCGCGGCCCCTAAATTATTGAGAAGGACTTCTCTCGTGCGCGCCGTTCGTTTCCCGCATTAAATCCATTTAGCCGCTCGACTCGAATATCCTCGAGCGCGCTTCAGAATATGCTCGAGTGTCTTCGTCCGATACGCGAACACGTGTTTCAATCTATCTACCCTTCTCGTGGGGAGTGCGCTTCTCGTTCTTTTTTAACTGACACGGGCGGCGCACGTCGGGCTAGATATTTCCGGTCCTGGGAAACTCGTACGCGACAATCCTGACATGCGACTGTGCGACGCGCGTAACTCTCTCTCTCGTCTCTCGGAATCACACGATCCGAAACTCTTCGTCATCCCGGGCGACACGTTATTCAATCGACTTTTACAAGGAGATACTCCCCCGACTACGGTGTGGATCAGTCGGGAAGATTAATGCGCGACGGATAGAGTCATCCATCCTCCGTCGAGCGCGACCTAATGGCTCGAAATCACGACCGATGGATTCGCTGTCGCTTTTCCTCGTGAAAAATCTTCGCGGAAATATCTTCTCGGCAACATATATCGGATGGATAAATAAAACGAATTATTCCGAAACGTATTATCGTACATTTCCGGAAGAAAGGGTGAGAGGGAGGAAGAGCGGGAGAGACGAGCTGTACGCATCTGTTTTTCTCTCTTACGTGCGAACGAGCACAAAGGAGCTCGTTGGAGGGGGCTTTGTTCAATTCAATCAATTTCTGCCCCGGCACGTTCACAGACAAAGCGAACAGCGCACTTTGCCCAAACGATACCGTTGTAACGTTAATTGTCAGCTGATTACCGTCATTCCTCAGTCTCGAGCCGCACACGCTCCGACAAAAAAGAAGAACACGCGTGCTCTTTCTGTTCGGAGAAACCTACCAATTATATCATCCGTGTACGTATGTGTGTGTGTGTGTATATCGCGCTAAGATCGAGATCCCCCGTTAATGATATCACCTTTTTCTACACATTTTCTGAAACTTGGGGGTGGAAGGGTCCGAAGTCCGCTAATGTGCGAATTAATGGCCGGTGCCTGCCGTGACGGACAAAGAAAACAGTTATTGTTCAAAGTAATTAAGTTTTCTCTCCCTTTCTCGCAACATTTGCGGGGACGAAATATTATCGATCGTATCAAAAATATAATGTTATATAATGTTATACAGAAAGCAATATGATAGTTTTTGTTTGTTTGAATATGCGCATATAGAATTCGACTTCCGCGTGCCGCTCAATACCGCCATGGTTACCGATTGTTATTATTATTGTTATTATTATTACTTTTGAAGCGCTTTAAGTCTTCGCCCGTGTCGTTCCGTTAAATCGCGGGAGACGCGTTTGCGTGTCTGAAAGCTTCGTGTCTTCCTCGGTGTCTTCTTATCGGAAATACTTAATTCACGTTTCTATGGGAATGGACGGCGGGGATGGTTCCACCCATGCCGAGGGATCCCGTTATAGTTGAACACTTGTAGCGCGGATATAAACGATGCAAGGAGGGTCGACACACAAAGAGCACCGATGTCGGCGCTGAATTCGATATTGCAATGAAACGCGCGAAAACGCACGATTAGCCATTGAGAGAAATTAAAGTCTTTTCCTTATTGCGCGATACAGACAGACGTTGTGAAAACGTGGCGTCTTACAACACACTACGATTACGCGTGTAATAAGTGAATATTTTCTCTCGCAGACGCGACTCGCGACTGTTATTCGCGTTGTGTACGACTCGAGCAGAAAAGAAAGACGTCGGTTATTCCCGAAGAAGAAAAGCGACACTCGAGAAAGGAGATGAAACTGCGTGCGGAGGTAGCGAGACGGCGGGTACGACGACGAAAGCAGGAATGAAATACGGTTGTGCCCGGCCCCGGCCTTTGCTTTTAAATTATTGTATAATTATATATTGCGAGGAACAAAGTCGGAGACCTCCGCGACGTAATAACGGATGAGCGTTTATATAAAAAGCAGCCTATCCTGGTATCACCCCTCCTCGTGTCGGTCGCGACGCGCTGCTTCATCCCCGACGAGTCTCTATGGGTTTCTCATTTTCTCCTTTTCGCCTTTCTCACTCGTTCACCCTCTTCTCTCCTCCACTTTCTCCTCGTCCTCCCCCCTTATCCTCCGTGTTCTTCCTCTTTCGCGAACGCCCTCTTCGAAGAAACTCGTTTTTGCCGTGAGTAGAAGTGGCGGATGAAAGAGTAAATAGGAAGGAAGAATCTCGAGTATGCAAGAGGGAGCGCACGGGTGGGGAGAACGGGGAGGGAAAGGAAATTTATGAATTCGCTGTCACTGCGATGGCTTTGGCCTATTCTCCCACATTCTTCCGGGCGTCCGAGAGAGAATCTCGTGGAGATGTGCACCGAAGGGAAGAGAGACGTCGTCGGGATGGTAGCTACTTTTGGAATCGACGTCGCGTTAGCTGATAAATGTTTATCCCACGTCTTTCGAAAGAAGTCCCCGGAGACGCTATAGAAATCGCGCGACGTGCCTTTTTCCACTTCCACGATTTTCCACAACCCCCCGTCGCTACGCTCTCTTCGAGCTGCGTTATCGACACCTTTCCCGGCTTTGACGGCGCAACGTGTCATTGCAACGTCATGCTCGTGTGGTCCGCTCGTTCCGGCCGAAACGAGATATCATTGACGACTGCACACGACCGTTCTCGCTCGGCGAGTGTTATGTATCATAATGGGCGTAGGTTACAGCGGTCTTGTCGCGCAAGTGAGCTTTTCTGTCGGACTGATCGGTGTACTTTGTCTTTGCCTCTCTTCAAGTATCCGCGCGCTCCGTTTCTGTCGCGTCCTCTTCTCATAGCGCGCCGTTCGCGTCAACGAACCTCACAACCGACGAGTTGTTTGCGGTAATAAGATAATTTTCGATTCTGAAATAGTTGTTTTTTTCCGAGTTAAAAACGATTTTACAAAATGTACAAGAAATACTCGCTTGGTCTTATTTAATGCGCAAACACACACACACACACATACGAAACTGAGCGTCCAATTTTTAATATAAAGAGTAAAAAGGACACGCTGAATGTTGCATGTCGGACGAATCTATATAAGAGCAAATTTCTGCGAAAGCAGGTTTTACATTAGTCGTAATCAAAGATAGATGCCCGGAAAAACGGTCACTGGGAGAGAAAAACATGGCTAGTTTAGAACGTATACACAATGCACAACATGTGTTACTTTTAAAAACATCAGACATGTAACCCGGCACAATTTCATGTTTGCCAATTTCCATGCATGTTCCGTTTTAATTATGCAGTCAGAACAAGTATACGTATCTGCATTCTATATCTTTGAAAATAACTATAAATGTATGCAAGAACTTTGACCCGAAGTAATTTAAAAACTACCAGCTGTTGGCGTTGTTTTTTTCTTTTTTCTATATTTCAGCACCAAGAGTATCGCATATTCTATGCAAATGCGTTATGCACATATTGTGTATATTTCTACATATTATAGCAAAACTAATTTACGATTACGTGAGAGACGGGCGCGAAGAAGCGATGCTTTATTTTTTAGTATTTTTTTTTTTTTTACTAGGAAAACTTGTGAAATATTAACACACGCGCAAGAGAGAGATGTATCTAGATTTTTGCAACTGCGTTATTTCTTCGCCGCGAGACGAATTCTGATTCAAGTGGAATAACGACTCGAGTAGCATCGACTACTTGAAATGCCTCGGCTTTGAATCAGATGACGCAAGAGAATTTTTCTTTCCGAACCGGCACGATGAATTCACGCGGTCGAACGCATCTTAGATTCGATTTTATTTTATTTTATTTTCTTTCCCCTTTGAGCCCCGACGGCAAAGGGAAGAACGCCGAAGCCTGACCGTGGCATCAAAGGTAGTACGAGTAGTAGTCCGAGCTAGGCTATGGATCCGCTCGAGATCTGTGCGGCGGCACACATTTCTGGCACGTCGCCCGAGGACCGCTCGTTTCTTCGAAAACAGACCGCGAGAAAGTTAATCGAAGAGTTTTAGCTGTGATCCAAGAATAACATCTCTCTTCACCCAGTAAAACCTGTGCCGAAGGTATTTTTTTCCCCTTAACGCTTCGTATAGCTATAAAAGAGTTACTGTACGGTTTGGGATTTGGCAACATTTTTTGCTGCCGATCTCAAATGCAGTGCGAGAGATTTCATCTTTTGATGTGAGATTCTTTTTGTTTGGGAACTGTAATAATACAGTAAAATTTCACAGTGGTTTAAATTGAATCGCGAAGTATCAATGATGCGAGCGAGTAAAAAAGTACATGCGATTACCGTATCACCACTTTTTGTTGCGGGAACTCGCCGAAAAAAATCGCGCGCAAAAGCCGAAAAACATTAGCAGGAGACCGTCGATTGCGGTTTGCGGATTACGCGTCGCTTATTGAGTTCACAGTCGGCGAAGCGGACTATCGTTTAGAATGAAAAAAAAAAGAAAAAAAAATCAGTTTGCAGTGAAATGCTGGTGCATGTCAATTGTCCCCTCCCTCTTCTCTCCCCTTCCTCTCCGCGTGTCTGCGCGTCTGTTTGATCGCAAAACTTTTTTATCACGGCACGGACAGAGAGAAGGGTGCGATCGCGCACCCCCGTATCGTCGGCAGCAAGTCGGCAGATCGAGAATCGTTCGTGCACCATTTATCGAGATTGCCGGCGGGCGTTTGGACAACCCTCCGTGTCGTCCACAAGCGATAGTTTTGCCGGCATTTTCAAAAAATCCCGGAAAGCCGGCCGGCTACACGCGCGATCCGTAGTTTCGATAAATATATACGCAGTCGCGCATATAACGCGCGCATAAAAACGATTTCATATTCGGAATGACGAGAACGCGTGTGTACCGATTTCTGATCAGATCTGCCGTCGCGCCCGGGCGCGCCGTGCCGGCTTCAGATACATTCGATTTGAATAAACTTTTTCGTGTCGATGCTCTCCTCGATGTTTTCGAATCGGAAAAGATATTCAACGAATTTATAAAACGTATTACATGTGTGTGTGTGTGTGCACGCGCGGAGCTTGTTGACATTTCGTCGCGAAAATTAATATTTATTTTATGCAGCTTCGGGCAAAGTTAACGATTCTAAATAGTATAGGAAAAATATTTTACGAATCATGTATTTCAATGCTACATATACAATATTACGAGAGGTGAAAGATATACAAGGACGTACTTGTTTTTCGATCCGCGGTGTATTTTTTTTTTCCAGCCTTATTATTTTATACGCACGTAAGGAAATAATTCGTGACTTGGCACATTGTGTTACACTCCCGATAAAATCGACCAGAAACGGTAGTTTGCGTGTCGCGAGTTTTATTTATAACTTGTAAAATGCATAAGGACAAATGAGGCTTAATTTATTTCTGATGAGAGAGAATTTTCCGATTGTATCGACAAATCAATCGATAATTCAATTACGATTAGAATATTTATAGCGTGTAATATATACGCGTCTGTAGATAGTATGACACACGTTTTATACGTATAGATAGATAGATAGATAGATATATATGTATACATATATATATACACAAAACACAAACATTCATGAATTCTTACACTATTTATCATTGTCGTTGAAAATTGATGTAGAACAGAGATGCAAAACTCGGATATTAAAACTGGGCCACATCTGGTTTAAATTAAAATTAATCGGTTGCGATATCAACTTCAGGTTTTAATGGTTTTTGTTGTAAATGTTATATTTCTGCTTTATTCATGGTATCGTAAACGGTATTCAATTTTTAAAACTTTCCAGCTCGTATAAAATGTGATCCTTCTGCATATGTGGTAACAAAAAAAGCAAAACAGATTTTTGTGCAAAAATAATGAACGTAGCATGCACATTCTCTCTTTCTCTCTCTTTCTTTTTTCTATGTACGTGTCACATTTATTATTATGGAAAAGTGCCGTTTCATCAGATCGATACATGTAAATGACGTGTCTCAGAACACGATTAAGTACAACATAATCAAATATGTCATCAAATATTTACTCAATGCGTCAAGCAGCGGAGCATAATAATAAAATATTACCTCCCGACAAGCTAAAAAGCGTTATTTAACGTTAAAATGCGTGTAAAAACGTGCGCTGTAATTAATAAACATATCAAATGAGTTTTACGTGGTAAAAAACAGAGATTATTTCAAAATATGATGCACATATCTTGATGATCTGATATAATTAAAGTCTTTTTAACGTGGTAAAATTGAAGTTTGTTTGAAAGAATCTACTTTCGAAAAAAAACTAAATCCCGATTAATCACAGTTTGGCGCGGTTTCTTTATAACGATCGCCGCGGCATAACGGCCTGTAATTCTTTCTCTCAAAAGCCGATCTAGATCTATCTCTTTCTATCTCTTTTTCTCTTTCTTTCTCGTTTCTCAAGCCGAACGGACCGCGTCGGTTCGCACGGCGATCGATTACGCTTAGCCCGTTCGAATCTCCCTGAAATGCGATCTGGGAATCGAGCGCAGAGACTCCTTCAGTCCGCCACGAAAGAGGGAAGTCCTGACGAAGGACTCCCGGGGGAATGTTCGTTCGCCTCGGCCGCGATTACAGGATACCCGCGGCGGCTCCGGCCTGATCGTGTATACCGGCGTAGACGTCTTCCTTTCCATGTTCTCGTGTTCGTGTGCAAAAGGAGGAGCACCGATGACTTCGCTTTACCTCCGAGCGACGACCCGGGAAAAAGCGACGTGCCGCCTTGAGGCGGCATTTATGTAGTTTTCGTCGCTGCGGACGAGAAGTTGCTCTGTGACTTTCGGGGCGTGTCATTAGCGTTGCAGTCATCCGTGAATTATGCACGAGACATATAATGTTAGTTAATATCGACCGCGCGCATCCGACGAATGTAAATTGAAATCCGTTGAAGCCGTGCGTAAAATTTATGTGTTATTTCATTTTATCATCTCTCTCTTCTTATTTAATTATTTACCGTTTCGTGATCTGTTAAATTATATCGTCGGATTGTTCGCGAAGATTTACGCTCTACTTTACAGACAAAAACGATTTTTATCGTCGCGTTGAAAGAATATATCCAGCACTCAACGTAATGAGCCAACAATGCAAAAGAACGATCGTATCTGTGCGACTTCGCGGAAATTCTCACCGACTTACGTCCGGTTTTTATTTGTCCGTTCCGTTTCGCGCAGAAACTTTCGTGTAATCAGCGTATACGCTCAATGTGAAACGTGTGCAACGAAACGCTTTATTTACAACAGTCTGGTGCACGACACAATTGCACTGAGGAAGAGAGGGGAGAGAAAGGGAAATGCGATCGGTTTACGCAATACGAGGTTCTTTGATGTCGAGCGATATTTCAATCGCAGTCGACTTTCTTCCCCTTTTTACGACCGGGAAAGTGAATCAGTTTCGCGTTAAAGTCTCCGAAAGATGAAGTGGGAAGAGGGGACGATGGTTCCGCGATCCGGAAGGATGCAGGTGATGCGAAAATCAAAGTGTCTAAAGAAAAGTCAGAAAGGAGAGTCAGCGCATCGATGGTACGATCCGCATCGCACGATGTGCGCAGGGGAGCGGGAGAAACTGGATGAAGCACGGTTCAGTAAACGCCGTTTGTTCTTTCCAGGCCAGCGGACTGTGCAATCTTTTCGCAAATCCAGGTTACTGCGGAACTACGGGCTCGCTACGTCGAACCGGCGGCGACGCGTCCCGGCCGGCTTTTGTCAAGCGATTTTTGTTTCGGCCCCGGCAAGGCGAACAATGAAGCGTCGTTTCCGAGAAATTCTCATCTCTCTCTCTCTCTTTCGCGTATAGCGAATAATGAGGTTAGTCGATAATTATCACGATGACGCACTCGGCCGGAAGCCGACCGAGAGGACGTCGTCTCAGAACGCGATTGATCCGCGCATTCCGGTAATGTAATATCCGCGGGCTATTGAAATCCGTTCGGTTAAATATTTCGTCGCGCGTCTTATCGCCGGTACTTCGGAGAACGCCCGGGCTTCATACTAGATTAGCACACCTCGCATCCGACAGTAGATTAGTCCGCGTCTTGTATACAAGGCGAGCGGCTGCGGCCATTAATTCCATTAATAATAGCGAGACTGCGCCGTCTCCGGTTTGCAACGACAGGCTTAATGCTCGCAGATTTGTTAGAAACTCATTGTACTTATATACACATATATGTATACATGTACGCGAGTACATCCGTGAAAAAATATTGCAAAGTCGTACGATCGCGAAAAAAAAACGCTCGATATAGATAGATGGATAAATGAATATAATCGGAGATATTAAATTAAAGCAACATGTAACGAGCTTTCGCGGAATTTGCCCGCGTTGCGAACTACATCTTTTACATAATTGAAAAACGCGTGCGGGTCGAAAAACGGGATCCACAAAATTTGGGGAAAATATAATAAAAAAATAAAAAAAAAAAAAAAAAAGATGGAGCAAAGTGAGCAATGACGCAAAACATTCGGTTAAATATTTAACGACCTCGTATGTAATACTCGCCCCGACAAGTATTCGTGTGTGAAATTTTAACGCGTCCACTTATAGATTTTTTCGCCGCGCGCGCGAGAGCCCCGCGCGGAGCTCTTGCTGGCGTGCACATATTGACGTTATTGTGCAAACAGTACGGCTGTACCGAGTGCGATGAATATATTGTTGATTCCGCGACAATTTATGCGACCATGCGGCCCGACCACATTTCAATCGCGAATTATTCAGCCCGGGTTGACAAGCACTCCATCAAAGTGCATTCATATAAATAATTACATCGGGCGACATTATTAAATCATTAATTCCGATTCCGAGTCCGACGCGCGATGCGGGCAACAACCTATTAGTTATCGTTCTCTCTCTCTCTCTCTCTCGCGGAGAGTGTTGTCGCCAATCAAATCACCGATATAATTCGTCGCAATCTCCACCGCGCGCGTCCAAGGTAGTGTATTCTCGGCGATATCAAGCGCGGTGGCAAACGTCGTGTTTTTAGCGCGCGTCGCTGCGCAGTCCCGCGAATATTTAACCGGAGGCTAACTTGATTATTTCATTAAGCCCTTGCAGAATTCAGCGCGATTACCTCGCGCGCGTTTGCTCTCCACCCCGCGGCTTATAATCCTATGACGAAGTTTAATAGAATTAGTATGCATTCGAAACCGACCGAAGACGCTCGCACATAGAGAGAGATAGAGAGAAAGAGAGAGAGAGAGCAACTCTCCGATCGCGGTATAAACGGAGAGAAAATTGCAAGTACGCGTGTCACGGGATTATCTGAAAGATCGTTTGATGCCTGCGACACGTGATACAAATAAAAAAAAAAATACAAGATATTTTTATATGTGCAATGTATAGCTGTATATTTCGCGTTTTAATGATCGTCGCGTAATTGCTATCGCATAATGCGACGCGTATCAGCGGATGTAGGTCTGTATGTACATTCGACGCGCGATTACAAACGTGATTTGCGATGCGTAGATCGAAACGCGAATAGTCGGCGGAGAGAAGGCGGATAGAGCGCGCCGACGATGTCCTCATGCAGATACGCTAAAGTGATCGCCGACTACGTGGCGTGTGACACGCCGTTGGAATTAAATATTTGCACTACCATCGGACTATCACACGCATCGCTTGATATCCGAATTGATAGTGTTCCGTTTCGTGCGCGACGCTTGTCCACTTTGCCAGCTCGGCTCGTCGATAACACGGATAGGACGATCGACGAGTATTACTTTTTCCCAACGCGATCGCCTCTCTCTCTCTCTTTCTCTCTTCATCCGTCTACTCCGATAAAATAGCTTCTTTTGTCGTATTACAGAAACATGACGACACGCATGCACGACGGCAGTTCACTCGCTCGAGCGACCAAAAGAGACACGGTTCTTTTTCATTCGAGATCTTCTCGAACGCGGAGAATGCGCTTCATCTGTTTGATCTCGAATTTAATGATGTTAATCGATACTTCTCTTTTTTTTTTTTTTTATTCTACTCGCATGTCTGGGAAGCTATTTTCTTTCACCGTGAATAAAATCGAATCAAGCGCGTTGTAAATGCGCCATTGCAACATTGAATTGACTTACTTTCTTAGTTCAATATCCGTTCAGTAATTAGCTTGTTGTTGTTAAATTAAAAACAAATTATTTCTGTGTCGAGAGCCAATCGTTCTTCAATTTAATTTTTACTTCAAACACTTGAAAAAACACTTAATAATCCCGTGATACATTTTTATCTCGAAACTTCGAGCAGATTATTCTCAAAGAGCAAAAAATTGTTCTATTTTTTTTCTTCTAGAGTCGCGGAATCATCGCGCGGTGTGCGTTTTCTTCTTTTCGCGGGGAGATTTATTTACAGGTGAACTTGTCGCCGACGTCGTCGTTCGTCTCTTCTTTCTAGAGTTTTCACCGTGTGGCGCGGGAAAAAGCGACGATTCGGGTGCAGCGTCTATATTTAACGGAGCGGAAAAGCTCCTTTTCGCTCTCGTTCGATACCTCTCCCGTCTTCCGCGCGAGAAATGTCCGCGGCGAACCAAACGAAAGAAAAAGCGATCGGAGCTTCGCCGCGGCGTTTTTCCGTTCTCCTTAGAGCGGCTGGTGCACATCGGGCCCCATCAACCGCCCCTCGTCGAGCCGCTTTGTATACTATCGATCCTTCCTCTCGACTTTGAGCCGCCGCTCGACGCCGACAATTCCGAGAGAAAAATCAACAGCTGTGGTACCCGCATGATTCTCTCACTACTTATTCACTTTCTCTCTCTCTTTTCTCTATCTCTCTCTTTCCTTTTTGGGTATCATATGTTTTTTCTACAATAAGCATCTGTCATCTAGTCAAAATATGAGAGAAAATTGCGAAATGTGTCGATAAAAACATACAAGTTGCATGAGATTTGCTCACCTTTGTACGAGATTCGTTCTTGTCAAAGTTCGTAATAAATAGATCGTAAAAACACATTCTGTGATATCCGTCGTTGGTTTGTTTCATATATAAGGAGACGCGCGCGAGAAAATCGAGTAATAAAAAATCCACGTGGCCAATCGTTCGTGAAAAATTGCGCGCGGGATTCTTCCGCTCGCCGGACGCGCGCTCGGAGCGTATCAAAGGGATATTATATTGGCTTTCCTGTTCGGAACTGTTGAGCGGAATTTAGAGCGATATTAAGAGGATTTAGGCGGGACTCTCTCGGACCGGTAGAATGCGAAGGACCACTCTTTTTTCAAGCCGCCGTTCCTTTGATCGCTCACTCGTCCGGGCAAACGGACAGGATGATTAACGTTCGCGATTAATTCGCTTTATTGGAAGACGATCGATCGAGAGAGGGCGCAGCTCGTACGGAAGTAGGCCATTTCATCGACCGGCCACTTGGATAATACGAACGAGGAAGTAACAATCTATACCAAGAATAGCCACATCGGCGAAATGCAAAATGTACACGGACCGTTAACTACGTTAAGCTAGTTATCGGTGAAATTCAATTTAGCCGCGAGCTATAAATAGACATAGCCAGTTGATTGTACGTTTTGATCCCTTTGAGCGAGTACACACGTCGATGTACTCGCGGTTTCGTCACGTTCGTATGAAGTTCCGCCGTCTTTTCACTCTTCGTTCATTACTTTAATGCGGCGGCCGTGCGCGACGTCTGAGAAAACATCGCCTTGACGCGCGACCTCAACGAAGTAACGATATATGTATGTACTTTGCCGTATATTGCTGAGTTACCTTTTGCAACTTCTATATTACATATAACACGAGAGGAAAAATTGTCGGAGCGATGTTTTGAAGATGTGTGTTTCTTACTCGACATTACCAAAGGGCCGAGCGAAAAGACGGGACCCGGAGCGCGGAACCTAACCAACCACCCGTTCGGAAGCGCAGCTGTTTTCTGTGCGTCGAAGCAATTACAAACGAAATGAGCTTTATCGCGAAAATAGCCGTGCCGGCCGCCATAATCCGGGCGCAGGAGAGCCCGAATTATTACGCAGCCATCCGCGTAAACGGCCAAGACCGGCGGCATCGCGCGCGGGCTCTCGTTAATAGGCGCGCACTTCCATTTCGGGATTGTTCTAATTAATAGGGATTATAATTGGCAATTAGGTATGCGAACGCATCGCGCCCGGGTCACTCCGGGGCTCACGAGCTCGCACCGAGAACGGCATATCGCTCGATCTTACGAGGCAATAGATTAACGACGCGTTGCGTGGTCCGCTTGCGCGCTGAGAAAGAGCGCCTCCATTTTGCTCCCGAAAAAAAAACTGCGAATAAACCAGCCGAATTTGTTTGTTTGTTTGTTTTTTTTATGATAATTGAACTTTTTGTTTAATATAATATTTCTCAATGAAATAAAGTGTCTCTATATTTAAAAAAAATATACAGTTGAGAGACGGAACAAATAAATTGCAAATTGTTGCAATCACTTGCCTGTCAATAAACGTATGTAACGCTGGATATTTATATAGTTTTTAATGCATATATGTATCTGTAATATTTGTGTGATATTATTTTATAGAATATCAAGTACGCGTGACAAAAAAAATATATACACGCGAGAGGTGCATTTGCGTAATATCGATGCCGCAAATGTTGTTCAAGTTTAACATTATTATGTGCACACATTTCAAACTGCGGTAGAAAAGAGGCATTTTATACACGTCGTAATCCGCGATATATATACATTGCGGGGCAAAATACGTAACGCGCAACTGGTTTTGCTGCACCGCAACATTTTCCACATAAATAATGTTTTATTCACTGATGTTTTCCGTCTTTGCATTTTCAGACTAGTTTGTTTGTCTTAACAAAAAAAACGCGCTTGCTGCCACGCGTTTCTTACACCGGGGAAAACGCTCGACTGAAGCGAGCTGCGGTTTTTGTTTCGCTTTTGTGACAATATTTTCGTGATTTGTTTACGCGAATGCAATATCTTCGCCGATGATTGACATTAATTTTTACACACGCGCAAATAATAATTTTCAATATAGAAAAACGAGATGTAAAACAACATATCTATTCTAAGTAGAAATATTAAATAGTTTTCGCAGATCTCCGCAGTGGGGATTGATCTCGCTATGATTGAGCTCGTATATTGCGCAACATCGACTCGATGTTCTTGGAACGCTTCACGTTCGATACGTAACCGATATTGCAATATTACGGTGCATCGCTTAAAGCTAAGTAAGCGCCCCGTGCGCGAGATGCCAAAGAGAGATAACTCTGCAGCATATTGACGTCGATTGGTAGCATCAATCACGCCACGTGTTCAACACACGTGTATCAATCACTGCGCGACGCTATCGGACGCTTGCGATGTCCGCACAACCCCGAGAGAGAGAGAGAGAGAGAGAGGGAGTGAGTACATTGGCCGCCGCGTGAGCTTTTTGTCGACGAAATCCGTGTCAATCAGCGATAAGAAAGGGTGATCTCCCGTTCTCGCGATAGTCTCCGGACATCGAAATAGAATACGTACGGATCCCCGTCAGCGCTAATCGCGATAACGGAGCGAAGGAGAAGAGGGTGAGAAAAAAAATGTTTGCCACGTGCTCCACGACGTTCCCGGACATACGGAGATGGTTTGCGAAGATTCACCTCGGAGTTTTTATCTTGTTACGCAAGTTGGGCGCGCTCTTTTTTTTTTTTTTTATATTGCTTGTTCGTGGAAAACTTAGCAATTTCGTTCGACAGAACTTTTTTTTTCTCCATTACGATCCGAAGTCACCGGATTATAAAAACGTTTTCTTTATGCTTATTCTCATATTTCCATATTGCTTCATTTGTATGTATTCATTTACATAAATCGCGTAAAATAAATGTTGCTGGAGTGAAAAATTTCTATCAAAGTGCAATATTTGCGCAGAGATGCGTGTCGGTAAGACACTCTGCGGCGGTTGCCAGCGCGCGCAACCGGCATGACATCCGAAACCGGAAATTATTTTTCCGCCGATGGTAGGTGAAATTTTTCATACTCTTCTCTCGTTTCAAAGAAGAGAGCGCGCGTTTGTTGAAAACAGAAAAAAAAGAGCGACGAAAAGCAGCGCGCGTTAAAACCGAATTGTTGGCGAGCGAGCGAGACGCGCCGTGTATAACGCAGGCATATCGTTACGCGGTTATATATACGCGGCGGGAAACGAGATAAAAAAATGTGCAGAGGGTGGAAAGAGCGGCAACGCGAGAAAAAGAAGATGCGGAAAAAAAACGGGCGGTGCGGCGGAAACGAGGGACGACGTAGATAAGGGCGCGCGCAGGGGGAGGGTTACGACCTTCGTGGAGGGCAGATGGTGAGCCGGGTTGGGATTAAAGGGTGCTTCGATCCCGCCGAGAATCTCTCGGCGTGGGTTCCCCGAACGCGAAGGTGGAGAATGCAACTCTTCCTTTCACACTCGAAGTCGTAATCGCAGCAAACCCTGCGCGATCTACCACGAAGGGAGGAGGGCGAACGAATGAACGAGCCGGGCCGTAGGTCACGGGTCGTCGTCGTCGTCGTCGGCGGCGGAAAGTTGGTCGTTATCGTCGCAGCTTTTCACAGAGAGGAAATGGGCCTCCGCTTTAAGCCTCGCCATTTTCCAATTAACGCCTTAATTAAATCTTCCCGCCTCTGCGCCATCGTCGGCCCGACGACCGTCGGCTTGATCGCGCCCCGCGTTGAAGAAACGACGCGGAACGAGCAACAGCCACGGCGTCTGCTGCATCGGGTGAGAAATTTGTCCGCGTTTCGCAACCTAATTCGTAATTGCGTTCTTGCGTCGCAAAATTGCCCGCCTCGCCGCGCTTGCTTGCGTCAGCGTATATTTCTCTTTAGCGTCGTCACGTTGTCGTTGTACTCCCGTTCCTCACGTGTTCTCTCATAGTTATGACGATTAATGAGGTCATTAGCACAGACAGCTTTTCCGTAGCGCTGTTGCGATCTCTAATGGATATCAAATCCGTGTTAATCTTGTTTAATTATGCATGCGACATTTCCCGATGCTTAGGCTATTTGGTGCCAATCTCCGCTACGCACGCAATAAATGTTATATGTGCCATATCTTTGTGTCGCGATACGAATAGATAGAACAGTTAAGAATGATGAGTTCTCTGAAAATACAATAAATAGACGGATGGTTTCAGACACATTCAATCATCTTCTTCTCGCTTTCTAAGTCGAATTGCGAAATAACAGCCTCGATTTCACTAGCAAGAACCGGCCGAATTATTGACGAGATTCGTATGTGCATGAGGCCGTTGCAGAACAATGTAAACGTCTATGTATGTATGTATGTATGTATATACGTGCATCAACGACGAATGTTCGTAACGGTTAACGGCGAGCTGTATCGACAGTTTGTCGCTATAAAATCTCACGGTAGATAAAGGACCGTGGCGGGCGTTGCGTTCGCGCAGGGCGGCACTCGGGGAGAGAGAGCGTTATCGTTAAAATTGATTTCGACATCGATCGTTGCCTGAATCGGAGAAATTGTCGCCAACTCGTTCGCGGCTATCGATTCCGCTCTTGGACGGGTTTACCACCGGGAGCCATGAATTTTCAATGCGCGTTCGGACGCGCCGCGCGGTACCATCGTCCAACTATCTGTACATCCACCGTTTTCTCCGGTCATCGATCGGTAGACCCGACGGAGGAGGACGATGTTGTCGCTGTTGCTGTCGGCAAATCAGAGAGAAAGATAAAGAAAGAGAGGGAGGGAGAGAGAGAGCTTTCACATCACTTCTCAGGACACACCTTGCTTTCCGCAGCTGCCACTTCCGAGATATAACTTTTGTCCCAGCACGAACCGGCTCGACGAGAGCGAGTTATCCGCTTATCCATGAGCAACCTAAAACCAGCTGCGCGACCTGAAAAACAAACCCGCCGACGACGAACCGACGACGGATCTGAATAATAGATTCAGGTAACTCACGGTGTGTCCTCCATCTCTCCACATTTTCCGATATATACCTACCTATATTGTGGATCTGTCTGTCGACACGAGAGACGGAATAATCTGCGTCGATTAACGATATGTATTATGCACGAGGTGGAGATTCGTTCGGCTCGCTCTGTAATTGCCATTGCTTTCCTTACAATGCGCAGCTTTGCAAATCTGGTGGAACGACTGGTTCCGCGCCAACCAACGACGATCCAGCGATTTATTTGTGACAGAGAAATCTGAAAAAGCTGAAATCTCTATCGAACGCGAATCGACGATCGCGAATCAGCTGATCGGTGTGAAACACGGTTGGGAAACAAGTGAAAAAGATTGTGAGAGCGGAGCGCTGTTAATACTCTTCGAAATGGGCTCTTACAGGCGATTGATCTACTGAAAGAGCACTGCGCACGAACGCACGCACGCACGCACATACACATTTAATTTAGGTAATACGGACCCCAATATTATCGCGCTCCGAAGTGAATCGCAATTTTCGCGGATCCCGCGCGCGCGTTCGCGCGGAATCCGTTCCATTCACGCGGGGGAGCGTCGATACGATTCGCTCGTCGCAAAGGTTACGTACGGTCGTTTTTGCATTCAGCGAAGGGAGAGGCGAAACCGTTAGAGATCGCCGCATGCGAAATGCTTCGGCTTCTCGCTCGGGGGTTTCGAATTTAGCGGGATTATTTCGCCGAGGCGAATCTTCTCGAACGCCACATTCTTTGCTGACCCCGAATAACGCGGATTTTTCCTGGAAAATACCTTATATACGGCACGCTGTGAAATTGACTCTGCGCTGAACGGGGACTATGTCAATCGATATTTTAAACGCCAGCACTACTCGCTTATGTCCGGCGGGGCTGAATATATGTACATATTGTATATATGCAATGTATTTTATATTTAAATACCACGCGAAAGTAGGTTATTCGCTCCGTTATATTCGGCACGATAATAATATAATCTACTTACCGCTGTTCACTTTTCAGCTAAATTGCGTCTAATGCTGTTAAAAATAATGCAAAAAAACTTTCAGGTATAATAAAGATAAATTAGTTTTTGACACGGTAACGCAGCTGTAATACTCGAACAAACCGTGACATGAACATTTAATCTGTTGACATTCGGTGTTGTACGCGTTTCATTAATTAATCCACTGTTGTTGAACTGTTAATGCGAATGAGTAATTACTTGTGGTTTTAACCGACACACGCAACGGCTTCCACGCAATATCTTAGATTGATCTATCGAAGTCAGTTGCCCTGATAGATGTATGTATGTATGTACGTATAAATTGATTCGCGTTTTAGACTTAGGTGTTTTAATTAATTGCTTATAGAAGTGCAGCTATTCGAAGCTTTTAATTTCTGTTTTCGTGAACGCGTTTTTCGGCCCGTCGATATTACGCGCGAACAGGATAAAGACATCAAAACGCAGACACAGCGTCCCACCAAGTCCCGCTGAAATCCACACGTTCGAGCGACGAGACGTGCACGTTATATACGTGGGCCGAGGAAAGTGACAAAACTGGTTATCTCACTTGTGCGCGGGACGTTTTGCACGTTCCGCAAATGGGCGGCAATTGGCGACCGACTTTAAATTAATAACTCAATCTCTGCCGCTTAAATCCGTTTTTTGGAATGGACGGCGATTTGTACAGCGGCCGAGTGCAATCTCGCGAAATGGCCGCGTATGAAGTACGGCGAGTGAAGCGCGAATGAAAAAGTAATGCCCCTTTCATGGTTATACCTCATAAAATCGCGATTTCAGATCGTAATACGTGCGGCTCGGGACAATAATTTATTCTTCGCGCACCGCGTGCCGTCGCCGCACGGACACGCGCGTGATGCATCATAAGCAAGAAGGATTTATTAGAAATTAAATATAATATATACACACGCGCGCGCGCACATACGTGTGTAAAATTTTATATATCGGACGGCTTTGCGTTGAGCGTAAATTAAATCGGGAACTGGATGATAACCAATCCGTAAAATAAATTTAGCACAAAGCTATGAAATAACCAAAGATATTGAATACAGATATAATAACGCAATGTGGCAAATCGATGCGCTTTGCAATCAATAAAAAAACAAAGAAAAAAATACTCGTATTGCTTTCCCCCCGTTGATCGTACAATTATCGTGCACACGTGAAACGATTTAAGCGCGTGTGTTATAAAAAAACACGCACGCGTTTAACATAAAGCAAATATGACACTTTTCGGGTTGAGTACAGAAACTTTATTATTATTTGAAATCCTTTTGGCGAGTTATATACGTTTTCGGAGAGCCGTATCTCGAGAGAAGAGGAAACCTGCGAATGAAACGGCGCCGGAGAATGCGTGAGCGAACGGCCGCTCGTCAGGTCGAGAGTAATACCGGTCTGACCGGCTTGGAATACCGGGAGGTCTCGACATATGAGAAGAGATTCTCTTTTTCTCTCTCTCTCTTTCTTCTCCTTTCTCCGTCTTTTCATTTTCTTTCTCACGAGCGCGCTCGCTGACAAAGAAATCTGTGTCTCATCCCTACTTCTTGATGAACGCTCTCCCTGTTCTCCCTGTGTTAAGTTCACCGAAAATTCGTTTCGTTACTTAACCGGACACGAGAACAATCAATCCAAGAAGTTTTCTTTTTATCCTACGCTCGGGAGATTTTTTATGAGATCTTTTCTGCGGTCTCAAGAGTTCTTGTGGTCGTCGTAAAGTTGTTTGACGCGGCGGTTCACGGATCTACGGCGGCGAATCGAAGATCTCAACGATCTAATCGCGAGATTTCCGCGACGAGAGGGACATCTCGATGCCGCCCTCTTCGCCTTTCATCGGAAACTGGGACAATGTTCCACTTCCGCGATAGTGGAGCGCCGTAGGGAAGGAACTAGAAGAACGACGCCGAAATTACCGAGATGAACATTCCCCGGAGTGCCAGCCGTTCCGGAGCGTCGTCGTCGAATGGCTCGACAAAAAGTTCGCGGAGTATGAAATTGCCGCAATAGTTTCCGCCGCGATAACTCGCGACGCCATTCGCTCTCTATCCACTTCGAATCCTTTCACGGATCTCTCGGCGGATATATAACGTTCGACCGAAAGTCCCTGAGGAGCTTAGCGTTACACGGATTTAGCTGGCGCGGCACAAACTTGGCCGTATCGCGTCGCACGCTCGCTTATTGCACTGACGAGCAACGACGAGCTTTGGCCTTTTCCGCTACAACGCTCGTGTGTGCGCGCGCGCACGTTGTAGCGAAATCCAACAATAAATATAAACTTCACAGGGTCATTCGTCTTTCGAATTACTTCTCCCCGAGGGGGTTACATCTCGCGGGACAACAAACGCACGACATTAGAAATGCGCCAACGTGCGCCGTCTCATACGCGCTGTTATATCTCGCGCGACTATCTGTCCGCGCTGCTGGTCGCGTCCGCAACGACCAGCAGCGTACGTTGGAAAAAGAAACGCGCGCGAGAGTGAGAGATCGTCCGATCATTCGTTGAAGCCCGAGCTTAATCCGGCCGCATTCGCTCCGGAGTACCGAGGGAGATTCACTGCGCCGCGCAACCGATGACTTCCGAGAGAAAAGAGGGATTAGCCGTGGATGGGTGGCGAGACTTTCCATCTCGAGCCACGGTCGTTTCTCTCCATTCTTTTTCTCGTGTACACGTCGGAGAACGGGAGAGACGCAACGTCGGGACCCGGGGATAACCCGGCAGGGATAAGGATGCGGAAAAGGGAAACGTAGAAGAGAGGAGAGAGGCGGGAGGGTGAAACGGGACACACAACGAGGAAGGATGGAGAGGAGGAGAGGAAGACGACGCGTCGATGGAAGATGTGACGGCGCGATAGAGTGGAAAACAGAGATGCTGATGCGATGGAGTGGCAATACGAGCGACCGGGCGAGCCGTAGCAAAAGCGATCTCCCGAGAAAGCCGGGGGGAAGAAGCGCGCAACGAAAAGAACAAGACAGGCGAGGCATAAGTCGTTCCGTTCAACGTAGGCGAGCTATGGGATAACGACGAAGCGAGTGCGAGCGAGAGAAAGATGGAAAAGAGACGACTCTCGCGAGATAAAGTCAGAAACGCCGTGAATACAGATGGACCCGGCGATAAGGCCGCGGCTCGTTTGCTTCACGGGCCCTTCCAAATGTCTCTCCTTCGTGATCGTTCCGTCACGCTACACCTCGGATAGTTTTGCTTTTTCCCGTTGAGTTCCACGATACTCTCGTTTCTTTCGGCCAGTTAAGGTGAATCGCTGCGATTGCAGATAAGACGTTGCGCAGACGCTTTTTCTGATTATTTTCGTAGTTTTAGCACGATCTGCTTGCTCGCCGCGACGACGTACGCGCCGAAATCACGAGAATAATCGTGAGATGCGCCGTATTCGCGCGCGCCACCGTGATGCATGTCCAGAATCTGGTCCAAAATCCAAGTTAATACCGAGAGAGAGCCGGACGAGGATAGGAAAGCTGATAAGCGCGCGGGTAAATCAAGCGACTCGGGACGACGAAAAGGCTCGTGGAATTCCATTTCCAGAGACGATATCTTCGTGCCGCCGCGGCCGAGTCGTTGGCGTTTACCGCGGCGAATAGTTGGAGTGATTCGTGGTACGACGGGTTTCACCGAGAATGCGCGGGTCAGCTACGGTAACGGCTAAG
This sequence comes from Pseudomyrmex cubaensis, assembly GCA_014825685.1. NCBI lineage: Eukaryota > Metazoa > Arthropoda > Insecta > Hymenoptera > Formicidae > Pseudomyrmex > Pseudomyrmex cubaensis. The sequence goes on along the minus strand of QVOA01010381.1, from coordinate 65,220 downwards.
ACGCTCGAAAGAGAAACTATCATTGGATGTAATGAAACTTTGTGCGGGTAAGACCTAAATGCGGATTTCGAGGATAAAAGTTTATTTCGAAAAATGTTTCTCTCTCTTTCTCCCTCAATCTTCGAATGCGCGCTTCTATTCAGTTTCTTCTTTCTCAGAAGTTAAGACGGTCATTTAACTCTTAAAAACCAAGTTCGAGAAATCGTGTAATATGGATTTTACTTTGAAATCAAAATTAGTAACGCTCTGAAAAATCTCTCGTTAATACCGAACTATCGTATTTATCTTTTCTTAACGTCGTCGCGGTAGATCAACGTGCGGAATTTTGAGAAACTTTTTCGACTGTATCTTCAGTTCTCGACTGTGTAGCTCTTATGAGGTCGAGACAGACTTGTGAGAATTAATTCTCGCTTTTCTGCCGTCTCTTTTCTTCTCAGAAATCACGACTATGTGCAAGCAACATACAAGTTCATACGATAAGCAACCGTGAAAGAATAAGAAAAGATCACCGAATGCGAGAAAAAAGAGAAAGAGAGAAAAGACATGAAGAAGGGAAGAGAACGTCCAAAAAGAGGGATCGGCCTCTTTTACTAATAATCATTCACGGTCCATTACGACGAGTGACTCATCCGTCGTCGTGAAAGATGAAACGGCGACGGATGCCGCACGCGCGTCACGACGAAGAAGTCGATATAAATCATCGTGCGTCTCGTTTCCTCCTGCGGGCGGTCACGTATATGTGCTCGAGATGCGATCTCGCGCGCAAACCGAGTTAAGGCGACGATATCGTCGTCGATTCGAATCGTCCGGCACGCATCAAACAATGCGCGCAAATTACGATGCGTTTCAACCGACCGTCCAGCTCCCGGTCCATCGCCCCCGACGCCTCTTGACAATGAGCGGCAAATGTACCGTCTCATTTGCCAATATTGTCCCACTTTTGTGTTCGCGTCGTCCGTCTGTCTGACGCGACGCGTGGGCTCCCCACGTCCCGGCGCGCCGATCGATGATGACTTTTGTATCGTGACCGTCGAGGCATTACAATAGTTCCGGTTGGAATCGAGCGGGGTGACGAATACTGATTTTGACAGACGCTTCGCGTGCGACTACAGAGATTCGAAGAAAATGATTTATATATTTTCTTCGAATTCTCTGGATATTTTAAATAATATATAGAGCGATAAATTTGACATAAAACATATGAGAAACTTTGGAGAAATATTACAGCCGTCATAATGTGATGAGCGATGTATCCGTTTGTATAACTCATTGTTTTTATTTCCTCTGGCAAATGACGGTTACACATGAATTATAATAATAAATATACGACGGTAACTCTAATGTATCTCTAAAACGGTTTAGTTCATGTTTACATTTTTTTTCGTTATATTGAGTGTACGTGTATTAATAGATTGTTGTATTTAAAAATATTTCTAATTATAAAGAGAACGCGACATATACACGGTAGCGTAAGCACAGTCGATCGACCGATTAGTTCCCAGTCGATCGGACGCAGCATATTTCGGTCCGCGCGCATGGAAGCCACCCACGATAGCGCACACAAGTGTCGGGAGTTTATCGAACGTAATAACAACGCGGAGGAGTCTCTCGCGTTACTTTGCAAAATACGTCCTCCGAGAGTTTGCTCCACATAGCACGCTTACTTACCAAGACATCGCGCGGCGGCAGTGCCGCATGCTAATTTGGATCGCAGCTACGGCGTTAAGCTACTTAGCCGCGAGCGTACGTTTTCGCCATTTCGCAGAACGAGAAATAATAAGAAAGAGAAGGAGAGAAAAAAAGAGATAGGAGAACATTTTATTATGCGCTTTCGAATCGCGAGGCATTAAAATTCGAAAAAAAAAAGAAAAAAAAACATCACGTTCGTAAATCACTTGCCAAGTGTCAGACGTATATTCGTTTGCTTTTTTTTTTTTTTTGACCGATGTAACGCCGCTCGTTTTCATAGTCAGTTGATAATACGCGCGATTATTATCGCGTCGTTTCCGTGTAGCACAGATAGAGACGACCGCGATCAGTAGAAGGCGCTCTCACAGACGCCCGTCGTCGTTTGCGGCTCATTAATATCACTTTGGTAAGTGGAAATACAGTCGGACGAAAGGCAATCCGTTTTCATCTGCTCGTCTCAGTGCACGAAGTTAGACGGTGGCCGAGCAGAGAGAAACGAGATGAACGAGCTTCGCCGTGGATACGGGCAAAACTGACGCGATAATTAAGGTGGACACTCGGTCGAGGCTGGAAGGGAAAATACACGAGTGAAGATGGATTAATATCGGTATGTAGAGAGAGAGAGAATGTGTGTGAGAGAGAAAAGAAGAGAGAGAAAAAAAGAGCGTGCGAAACTCCCTCCGAGGATTGACCACTTGAAAAATTTATACGCGAGCTTACTTTTGAAGTACTTTAGTGCAATTATATTATAAAACGAAGAAAAAAAAACCGAGAGAAATTCCGAACTTTACCAGAACCGACTATAACACACTCGCGTTGAGAGTGACTATAAGGGTTAATTTATGCCCGCGGTACACGCGCGCACACATGCCAAGAGAACGCGCGCTTTAATTCGTTCGCCGCATTGTTTCCGGCGGTGCGCGCTGGATTTCGAATATATCGTGTTTCGGTCGCGCCAGTAATGGCGCACGAAATGTTAATGCCGCGCCATATTATCGCGATCCAATAATCTAATTAACCTTTAAAGCTCGAACCGGACAATTTTGTGCGAACTGGCACAGGATTGCTCGCGTTGTTCGATCGCCACTACTTTTTTATTCTCTCTCTTTCTCTTTTTCTTTCTCTCTTTCTCTTTGTAATTCGACGGTTTATACAATCAGTTCTTCCGCGAACCCGTTCCGATTCCAAAAACCGATTAAAAACATATATTCCGCGATTGTTGCAATTAATCACGCTTTTCGGTAACATCACGCTTCATCGATTACTCTGCAGCCGTCGGATAATCACCGGCGTATTATGAGAAAACTATAATTGCTGTCTGAGTCTGGCTATGGATCGAACGTTACGTTCCTCGGAGTTAAGGTAAAGTGGAATTAATGGGTTCGAGTGCTGTCACGGCGACGTAACCAACCAAGTCTCGTCCTAATCCATCAGTTTATTACGCTGCCGTGAGTACGCGAAGTCGCGTCATCCCTGCGGCAGCCCGAGACGGTAAACGGCGGGGGTTGATGGCTTGTATGCAACACAGCAAGCCACCTATTTTCCTCCCAGAATTCGGCTTTGACGCGTTGTTCCGCGAGTCTGGGTGTGTGTTAGCCGAGTGGGGAAAGCCAGAAGCATAATTCCCGTGATGGAAATCCGCGCACGAGTTTATCGATCTGTGTTTATCTCCGAAGTTGTTTCGCTTTTTATATCCTGTTGACAATCCTCTCTAGAGACAAACACATAAACTATTTATTTAACGATGTACATTTATAAGGAGTTTTCTGTTTCCCATCGAGTTTCCGTTTGATGATGTAATAGCTATCACATTTCTTTTTATTCGAGTCGACCGATCGGTGTCGATTGTGAAATCTCGCGAGCAACGTGCCGATAATTGAAGAAAAAGAGGCTATCGAAAAGAGACGAGGAGTTTTTAATCGCGTCGTAAAGCATCGGGAAGAAACGGAACAGCGCCGTGTCCCACGGACACTACGCGGAAAAGTCGTTAACACAAATTCCGGTAATTACTCCGTTAATTATAACGTTTAGCCGGGGCGCTCTTAAAACGCTCTTCACCGACGTGACTCGAAGAGAGGCCGGGGATAAAAAGCGCGACTTACCGATTGCCTCGAATCGCGAGGGAAAAGAAATTTCATAATTCACAGATTTAGCGAATATAGGACGCTCCTTGGTGAGAAGCGCTTTTGTGTCTCTGAAGATAAGCAATTTATGCTCGGAAAAGAAGGAGAAGGAGAGCGATGTAGGTCATCATGTAACGCGCGCTCTCAGGTATACACTCCGCTATACTTAGCCGCGTGTAAAAAGAAGCGCGCATGTGTAAGCGCACTTCTTGCGCGAGTGAAGATAATTCTGCCGTTAGAAACGCATTAATTTTCATTAGTCAACCACTCGACAAACACAAACTCTCCAAGTTCATCCGGGTAATATTTGCCAGCAACAGCAGCAGCGGGTTTGCAAACATTTATAAAAGCAAACTACGCGACGATATTACTGCCGGGACGCGTAAATGCCGCGGCGAAACGGCGGGGATGGCCGTACGTATTACCGCGCGGGACGTCGGTTGCGAGCGGAAGAATCGCTCCCCGGTGACCGGTGCGCGCGTTTCTTTCCCGGGGTTCGGGGCCCCTGCGAACGATGAGGCCGAAAACGTTGTGTTGTGGGTTAAACAAAGAATAATACACACACCTTTCTCTTTCTACACCGGTAACGATACGCCAGCCACGATCGCATCTATGTGTGTGCAATGCGCGCGCTATATATGTACACGGCTGTATCCGGTAAACGCCGGTCTATCCATAAAAGTCAACGGTGGGGGTGTGTTCTTCTCGCGCCGTTGTCTCTCGCAAATGCGAGATAAATGGGTCTCTCGGGTCTCGACGACACCAACTAATACTCGCCTCCGTATCGGCCATCCGCGCGCTCGTACATATACACGATCGCGTCCATGGCGGTCCGCGCACATGCGACTCTATAGTGGCGCGCAAGTCGATATCAACATGGGAAACTGGACTACGGGGATCGTAGAAAGGGAGCGGAAAAGGATACGACGCACGCCGGCCGAAGGGTCGTGTGTCCGGTCGCTAATATCGAAGGCGGATGACTTATTGCGGGCTTCTACGCTCCGCAGGACCTCTTGACCGTTCTCTCTCTTTCTCTCTTTCTCTTCCTCGTGGACCGACCTGCCGCACGACAAGGGGCGAGCATCAACAACGAACTCGTATGTCGAAGGGTCTTAGGATCTGTCCTAGACTTGTGGGTTGGGGGAGGAGGGGAAAGCGGGAGAGGGTCATGACACGGCGTAGCCGGAGTCGTCCGTGTGATTCGAATGCGAATGCCCGAAACACAATGGAAATGTAATTCCATTCACCGCGAGAGTTCTTGGTCCTAGGCCATATTGGATTCTTTCCGTCGCCAAAAAGAGCTCGCCGCTTTGGAACGTCAGTACACGTTGTAAACGTCAACCAAACTCGCGTCAACAAAGACGGTTTTTCTTCCCCTCTTCTTTTGAAACCGTTCCTCTTTATGTTTCCTTTCGCGTGTTTTTTTGAGAGAATCTATATCGGGGATTACTAAAATTTTGGTCTTTCCCCTTCGCGCTAATTAATAAAAGTCTCCGTCTCTCTTACGAATCGAGTCGTATAACATCCGCTTTTTCGATCGATAAACAATTAAACGAGATAACATTCAACATTATTATCTTCATTGTTTATTCTCTCCGCATCCGCGCGTTTTTAGCAACGACGCACTGTGAAACTGAAAGTTTGAACAAGCTTGAGGAATATATATTCACACGTTTTCTTGTGTGTTTCTCAGGTAATTCGTGCTTTGTAAAATACACCCTTTAAAACCGCCGTCAATACCACGTCGGTCTCGAAATGTTTCTATAGAGAATTTCCAGAAACCGCTTGAAAAGACGTCACACAGATCGTCTAGTATTCGAGAACTTTTCTCTCTCTCTCTCTCTCTTTTTCTCTCCGCGCTATTGAGACGAATGTGTAACGAGTGACGCCTAAATTATTCGGATTCCGATGTAATTGTGATCTACTTTTCAGAACGAGTTCGTAAAGTAGAACAAGATTACATGTGTTTTTCACTTGTTTTGGTAGTCGTCAAACGAGGTTTTGTAAATAATCGCTTCTTTCACGGTGTATTATACCTCGTGTAAAGTAATACATTCGTGTTAGGTTGTCAAGGTCTCCACGCTGTAAAAGAGTCGCGCGGCGATATTGTTGCGCTACCCTTTTCCATATCCTTTACTCGACAACACGACCGTACTTTACGTTTACTAGGCGAGAATAGCTGAAACCCTTGGACGGTATAACTGACCGCCGTAATGGCTTCTGATTGAAATCTCGATGATTTCCGAGCTTCCTGCACGGCGATCGCAACGGAGAAGCCGTCGGCTGGAAAGTGCATTAATATCTTTTCCGAAGCCGTCTACTATTTTACAGTTCGTCTTCCGCGAATACGTAAAAAGGACGAGATGAGTTCCGGACGGTAATAAAAACGGTTCGCTCGTGCGACCACGCCGCGAAGAATAAAGGCTTCGCGGGTTTACGAGAACGACCGAGGCGATCTATTTTCGGATCTCGCGGTGAAACGTCCACGCGATAACTCGCCAAGCTATTTTCTCTACATTTTCTTGGTCTTTTTATGGTTTTGCCATACTGAAAACACGATGTACACACATAGGTAGTACGTCGAGACGTGCGATTGCAAATGGTTTTCGCACGAGCGTTACCGGAAGATTTCGTCAGTGAATATGAAACAAAGTCACTTGTTCGAGACTACGGCGATGTTCGCGTTCGCCGTCGTCGTCGTCGTCGTCGTCGTCGGTCGGAATTGGAAAATGGGATTTTCTCTCGCTGCCCGCGTCGCTCGAGCTGTCACGCGAAATGCGGCGACAGGATTTTCCGGTGAGAACGTTTCGTTCGTTTTTCTCTACTTGAACGCGTATCGCGTGCGCTTGCTCGCGCGCCTCCGCTTCGGGAAAACTTCGCAGGAAGGAGAAGGGAGGAGAGAAAGGAGAGAGAGGGGAGAAATTCGCTACCGACAAAGAGACGACTCTCGCGCGCGTTGAAGCTGCTGTTGCTGCTGCTGCAGCTCGTCCGAGACGGCCTGAAGTTACGCCGTTGAAATTGAACTTTACCGACCCTTTGGCGCTTACCTATCGTAACTATCGGAAATTGAACACGCATACCGGCAGTCACGCACGTACACACACGCGATTCACACGCACACCGTAGGAAATCGCCGGGAACACGTCTTTCGGACCGCTTCGCCCGATGTCCGGAAACTCAATTCTACCGGACCGCTCAGGTTGGAGACCCGATTAATCAAAATCTCTCGATAAATCAATCGCACGGTAAATGAAGTTTTTTCGTACAGGCCGCGCCCGGGATATAGCATTGTCGCGGTGTTCTTCCGCGCACACAGAAAGTCGATCCTAACGGATAAACGGGAATATCGGTGGTCGCAAAATTGTATAGATATATGTACGTACTCGCGATTGTTGTGTGCACGAAAATAATTAACAACATCGGAAGCGAAGTTTTGCAGTAGAAACGGCAATTACTCGTCCTAACGCTGCGAGTCGTGTTTATCTCCGTCGGCCGACGCGGCTCGTATTCAACGGTGTTTCCGCTACGCGCGCGACGCGACGATGCAATTTCCTGCATTCGCTTTTTCTGCACACGCCGGACTACCCCCGCTAATTTCGCGAGAGTTAAAACCGCGTTTCGCCTTCTCCCTCTCTCTCTCTCTTGCTCTGTCTGTCTCGCGCGCGCACTTTTTATACGCGCGTTTTAATTTTTTGTACGTTAAGTACCGCGCGTTCGCGGCTCGTCACGGCGAGATAAATTTTACAAAAACCCATTCTCTTTCTCCCTCGACATAGTTGGCGCGCGGAAAACTGACCTACAATTGAAACGCAAAGCTATCCCGCGCGCGATGCTCGAAACGAAGGTTCGAAGAACGACGATGAATTTGTTCTCGTTGTGCACAACAAACAACTGCGAACTTGTCGTTCGTCATGTCAAGCTGACCTGAGGTAAACGGCGCAAAGCTATGCGATCGATCAGCTCGGTTAAGCAGATCCGTCCTATTTGAGTTCATGAAGGATCACCGGCTCGAAGGATACAACACAGGAGGTATGGATCGCGGTCGTTGTGAATACCCGCCTAACCGGAGACGCGAAAAGGAGGGGTTGTGTGGAACGCGTCGTCAGTTTCGCGATATGTGCGCTCCGGCGCGAGGACGGCAGATTGGGATCCGGAGGGTTCTACGCGCGCGTTGGTTACACACGCTTATCGGTGCAGAGACGGATGCTCCATTATGTCCACATGCTCGACATGCCAGCCGCTTCGATTGAATCGTTCGCCAGATTACCCAATGACGCATAATGCCCGCGCGCTCCAAACCCCCATGGCCGCACACCGACCGACCACCCCCCGGCCGCATCTGCTCTCTCTCGGTTTCCCTCTCGTACTCCTCCCGTCAGCTGGCTGCAGGTATGCAGCACCGCGAAGCTATTGTGGTCCTCTGAGCAATTCCAGACACGTAAAAGCAATTCCCGGAATCCCCCTCATTGTTATGCAATCACGACCGGCCGACAGCGCAAACCGAACGGGATCATAATTTTGTCGGGAAAGCCGGTAACGTCCGCGGAGAGTACCGCGCCAAGTGCGTTCTCGCGTCCTTTGACGACGCGTCCGTAACGTATGCGTTTACCTGTTGGGGCGCAAGTGAGAGCGACTTGCTTTCTCTCTCTCTTCTCGCTCGTGATCTAATACCGCGTGTGCGGCATTCCCCTGTACTTGTGTTACGCGAATGCAAATTAATCCGCGTGTCGCGCCAGCCTGCTGCGTGCAAATTCGCCCCGCGTCTTTGGTGTCGTGTGCTTCGGTTAACGAGGTATAGGTACGCGCCGCCACACCGGTAGGAATGTCTCTGGTATAGGTCGGCTGATGCGGCGCATCCATCTCACGTTTCACGTCTGCCGAATATCCAGTCGGCGAGGCTCCCTGTAGCTATAAATCGACTCGGTATTTGGAACAGTATTCGGACGTCGTTTGTATCGCGCGCGTCGTGTTCCGCGCGCTGTTTCGTGCGACACCGAAATTACCGAAACATGAGGGAGTAATATCAATTTTCGTGTTACCAGCTGCTTGTCGAAAAATATGATTAAAATGGTCATTGAAGAGGGATACTTTTCTCCGTTACTTGGACACGCGCGTTTGCGTCCAACGAGAAATCTTCCTCGGCGATCGATCGTCAGTCGGCACACGTCACGTTGGAAAGAGCGACAGACACGCGAGATCTAGCCTCAAGAGAGACGAATTCCGTGTGCATGCGAGCGTGTATGTGTGTATGCTGCGCTGTTGTGTACAGTTTGCCGCGCTGATCCTACACAGACGATCGTGATGGACATTGGTATGGGTGGTGTGGTACATGCGGACGCGGGTGGGCGCGAGCAAGACGCGATTTGAAGGCGACTTTACTACGAGTGCGCGCGCGCTCGTGTTCCTGGCAGGTTCACACTCGAACCACATTGTTTCGCCCGGGGGGAGGGCAGGGGAAACTTGCGAGCTATTTAACGCCTTGCTTAAACCGAGGCCCGCAAGAACCCGAAACTCGCGCGGAACAGCGGCACCGTCCTCTTTCAGCTCACTCGCCCACCGGAACGCCCGACCTTGCGCCACGAGACGGCGAAACTTTGCGCCAACTTTGCCTACATATTGTTCGGGAGCGTGAAAGGAAGCCGCCCCGCGCCACCAACTTCCGTCGCTGGAGTGAGAAAGGACTTCGGGCGGGCGCGCGCGCCCAGCTCTTAGGAACGTGCTCGAGCGGCCACTTGATTTATTGAAAATTAAGTTCGCACGAGAGAGCGAGAAAGGAAAAGAATGTGTGTATAAAAGAAAGAGAGAGAAAGAAAGAAATTCGCGAAGATCCCTGACCGATTACAAAGTATGTTTTCGGAGTGTGTTGAAGGAAAGCTGACTCATCTCTTTTGTTTGTCATGACATGTCAACCTGGTTAAAATTTTTTCCGAGGCAGCAATAAATTCGAAAGAACTTTTTATAGTAGCCAGATCTTATCGATTGCCCAGATATCATCGGCTTTACCGCGTAACTATACATCGAAAACGGTAACGTAACTATCGCCGCGCGGCTATCGATCTTTTTCTCTCTCTCCCTCTCGGACGAGGTTAACAATTCGATAAACGATCCGAACTATATTGCGGATATATTTTCATCAAATATGACGCTCCTCGCAACGACGATTTCAAAGACGCACGCACCCCTTCACGTGTCCGTAATTGATGCTCGCGACAATTGTAACAGAAAGGGGCAGAAGGCTCGCAAGCCGTCGTTGTGGCGTGTGAATTTTTCGTGGTACGCGCCAGCAATGCGCAGGTATAATTTCGGCAAGGGGATTAGTTTTGTTACTTATATACCGTCCACCACAATGGGTGCCTTCCATCCGGGCTACAAGGTGATTTATGAACTCGATTCCGAAAACCACGCCCGGAACGCAGGCGTCGCAGACGCGATATTTATAATCGACCTTACATATATACGTTTTGGATCGCGAACGCCCTTCGCGAACTACCCCCTTCCCCTCCTCGCACGTGAGACAATAAAGCGGGACACAAAAGGAAGCAAAAGCGCGAGAGGGCTGGAATTGGCCTGAATGCCGCGCGCATGAGATATGAATCCGGTTTATTTCGAGGTACGCGCGTGGGACGAAGTTTTTAAGGGAAATTTTCAGGTAGTAACGCGCGCACAAGAGATGTGTCGCGCGATGACGCGCGTGACACATTTATTTCTCATATCTGGTTTAAATACGCGCACCAATACACGACGCAACGACGGTCGTTGAACAATTTTCACCAAACGCGATATATTAAAATTAAAATGTAAAAATTCTATTTGCGATGCCGCAAATAAAATTTTTGCCTGATGGCTATTTCGGAATTTCCCTATCGCGGACCGCCAGCGGGTCGTTTTCGGGTTTTCATTTGCCGGGCGCACAATTCGAAACGAGATTATATTACTTTTTAATCCCGCGCGCTTGCGGGGCTTTTCCACGATTGCGGTCGCGTTTGCACGATATTGAATGTAATGACGTGGTAATCGCACTTAATGACTGCGAGAGAGTTCGGAGCAACAATCCCCGCGATAACACTCTGTGTTTGGCCGCGTTAATCGACACAAACGAGGCGTCAATCGCGCGGTGCTATCAAACGAATTATATTTCTTACACGTGATCGTGCGAACATTATACTCTTGTTTTTGCTTTCGCACGTAACTACGATGGGAACGAAGTAATTACGAGCATATACACACGCTCTCTCTCTCTCTCTCTTTTTCAAGGGGAAGAACGAGGAGAATTATCTGTATCTGAAGCGTCACTGGGGCGTCCGGCAAATAATTAATCATACCTTAAATATAGGGTGTCCTTCGCACGATGTAAGGGAGCTCGCCCGTGTAAGAAACACACGCCGAAGGTCTCGCGCTAATTATCTCGGCACATGCCCGGAGCGCGATTCGTCGATCTCCTCTTAATGCTCCATCTGACGCAGTTTCGCTGAAAAATCACTTACGATTCACTAGCGATAAATAAAATTATACGCGCGTTAAAAGATTTATCGCGCGTGTATTTTAATAATTGATGCCAGAATGATGTAACTTTGAAAAACTCGCCAATAAGAGTCGCTTATGTGTGCGGAATAACGTGATAATATACAATTTAAATGTCGTTAAGACGATTACGTCGAAGGAAAAAAGCGGGACATTATAGCGTTGAATTTTTTATTTACACTAGAAAAGGTAACAAAGAGTTGTGTGTAACTGGTTAAGTCCATTATGTAATTTGCCATATGTAGTATTCTCGTTGCTGACCCAGTTGCTGCGCTAATTATTATTTATACGAGGGGGTAAAAGTACGGAGAAAACTGGGAAATATAACGTGGCGGAAAGCCAGAAATGTGCGCGCAGGGATCGTTTTTTTGGGAGAATATTTTTTTTTTTGTTTTGTTTTGCACGCGGTTGAATTCGTCCGGCAATTCCTTCTCTTCGAAGCGCGGAACAAAGCGCGTAAAATCGACATTTTATATATTATCCAAATGTGTTCGCGTTAATTTTCACGAGATACAAAAGCGCCGCGGTGCAAATAACAGCTCGGCGCGCGTCGCGCGCTCTCCTTTGATTAAAACTTTCGGCTCGTCTCGCTGCCTTAGCACGTTTAAATTGTTAAAAAGCGCCTGGAGCCGAGCGAGCGTGCAACCCGCGTTTTATTTAACAATTGCGCAACCCGACCCGCGATAATGTACTTGTCGCGCGGTTAGCAGCAATTATAATTAGCTTTGTTGCCTTCCGGTGAGCGCGGTCAAGCGAACTCGACCCGATGGAAAGCTACACAAGTGTTTTCTCTCCAAGTTGGAAATTTCTCGCATTTTCGCGCGAGATCGCACATCTCGCTCTCTCTTCTGCGCAGATACCGCTCCGACGATATCTAATACAGAGAGAAGTTTCGATCGTTCCACATTGTTTCCGCGTTATTTCGCTTTAGATTGCTTTGCGCGCGCGCGCGCGCACGTGTGCTCCGCGCACTAAACGTACAATATTACTCGCAGAGACAAGTGAGAACATTTTACCTTACCACTTTATTAATGTTGCCGTCTACCAAGCATATCGCGTAACGCGTAATATCCAATTACTCGGATATAACAGCCCTCTTTATGTTACTAAAATATGTCTGCGGTTGTGCCACTCGATTCGTCTGATCGTGATTAAGCGCATTACCGCGTTCTCGTATATTATCGAGAATGGCTCGCGTTCGATGCGTTCGGCGAACTCGCTTCGTCGAGGCATATGAGCGTTCAATCTCGGCCTCGAACGTATATATCGCGGCCGCAAATAACGATAGCGTATGTGTGTCTGCGTGCGTGTATCGCCATAGATCATGGAAAACCGAGCGCGCGGTCACACTGAAACGAATCGCAACCCGACCGTGGAATTGGCGCATCTTTGATAGGAGAAATGTTTTTTTTTTTTTTTTTTCTCCCGAACTTTACCGGACGCGCGTGAGGTGTGTGACAAAAGTGCGGCAACGTCAGCGTGTAACGAGCGAAATTTTCCCTTTTCCTCAATCTCGCGTGTCACGCCTGGTCGTGTCATGCGTGTGTTCGTTGTATCGAAAAAATTGTGCGTCACAGAGAGAAAGAAAGAGAGAAAAAAAAAAAAAAAAAAAAAAAAACAAAAAAGAAAAACGAGAGCGCCGCGTTCGACATTCGGGATAGCGTGAAATCGTTTGACGCACTGCGCGGCGTCCTTGTCACTTTTATATTACATATATTGGTCATCGGTGCACGTCGCGTCGTTGCGTTACATACCTGTCGTTTTTTTTATGACATCTTTACGCACCGCAAGTCGCGAATGTAGGTTACTGTAGCGCGCGCACCATGATTTATATCCGCGAAGAGAAAGGGAGGGCACAGAGATATGATGCTTGTGTGTATACGCAATGCGATTACGAGGCGAAGCGTGTTGTGACAAGCTTGCGTACGTGTGTATGTAACTACATTTACGTGTGTCACGCGCGCTTTGTGCGCGCACGTTCGCGCGAGTGTGTACCTTCGCACACGCGAAACCCGATCCGACGCAGCAACGATGAAGCAGCTCGCAGCAGCGGGACAACGTCGATGCGCGTCGTCTGTCGCTATGTGCGTGTGTGTGCGTGTACACACGTCTATACGTAAAACCGCACGCGGGTGCGTGTTCGCTTTGAACGCGCGCGTGAACATTCACAGGGGCGGATGAAGGGTTCAGGCGCGGTGAGTAAACGCGCGTACGTAGACGACGACGACGACGACGACGATGACGACGATGTCGCGCATGTGCGAGGAGGATAGGCCGCGACGCCTACGTATTCCGTGCCGACGTTACCGCGGTATGCATTACAGATGTAATTAAGATAACCGAGGTGAGGGCAGCTATGCACAATGGCTGATATATGCGCGATGGATCCGCATATAAGCGCCGCCTGGAGCGTTGCGTAATCGCGTACACCGCCGCGTGGCGAACGTGGCTATCCGCGGAAATCTTGGATGCTACGCCCTGCATGCAACCACTTCCGCTCGGCTCGACGTCGGGCGATACGTCGCGATACGATGTGCTTTTTTTTTTCTCTCCTCCCTTCCGAGTTATCGTCGGTCCTGCAACTCTCCCGACAGCAGTTATCCGTGACGTGATAAGAGAGAAGAGAAACGGACGAGATTCTGATTACGGTGAAAATGGAGTAAACCGGATTTTGTTTGTGTGTATGTACACGTATAGTTGCCTTGAGTTTTACTTTCATACGAGTATTCACACAGGGGAGAAAAGGAATTTAAATCAAGCTGCGGAATGATTCACAAAGCGACCATACAACGCTTCTTGTCGTTTCATTGTGCGCATTTTAATCAGATGAAGAGGATTTAATCTACATAATGCGTGTGTTATGATTTTTTCGCTGTGCGTCATCGCGCTTCGTACGAATGAAATACGATTTCACCGAGGTTGTCATTCATAAGAAAGTCTCAATTGTTACGTCTGCGTGAATTTCGCGTTCTTCGAGTCAGGCAATAACCAACAGATATTGATTCAATGTTCATTTAAAGACCGCGAGCTTATAATTTATTAGGTTAGGTAAAACCCACGTTAAACCCACGTTTTCCGTTAAGTTTATATATATAAAATACACGTATACATAAAATATATGTATATATATACATTGTGCAAACTGTTCCGGCTGGAATAATATTCTCAGATCTGTTAACCTAATTATCGAGCTATTTTTCGTTGTTATAAGTTTAGCAATAATTGGTGAGAACTGCAGGAAGTGCCGCCCACATGAGTTCTGTTATTGGAGACGTGAATCAATCCGATGCAATGTATAAGTCATGAGTCTGCTTGCGCGAGGTCACACTAACAGATAAGTACTGAATGAATGTGACACTTATAGAAGCCGTCATGTGTAAAAACAATACTTATTTAAAGATCCAAAGACGATTAAAATAACATGACTTGCTTTTTCTCTATCTCTCTCTCTTCTCTCTCGGAATCATTTATAACTCACATGAGGATTACTAATATTGGAAAAAAGAACCGGAAACTAAATGTGGAAAAATTGATGAGAGACAGAGCTCGGATTACATCTCCGTAATAAAACAAGATCCGTGAATTACAACACGAGATTTCAATATTTTTTCTAAAGTTAAGAAAATCCAATTATTTGAAAATTCGATAACTGCTCCGGAAGATATCTGCACGTTTTTCTGATCTTAAAAGTATAAGCGTCAGTTCTCGATAAAAATTTCGCTATGCGTTATCTCGGCTTGGTTTTCACGTGGCGAGAGCGTCCTTGCGACTTGGAAGAACCATTTCACCATCCCTCGCATCGTCCCCGTAATATCGTCTCCCATTATTTTTATTAGTATCATATTTTCACCGGCACCTGTGAACACACCTATAACCGTGCGGCAGGATCGTCAGTAAATGGCGTACATAGGCGCCGATAAAACAGCCGCGCTATACGGCTGACGATAAATTATTATTACTATTTTATTTATCGTTACAACGTGCATCCCCATTGATATTATTCACTCGAACGTTTTTTTGCATGTTGTTGCAAAAGTGCGAGCTAACCGAGCACTGTATAAGCTTGTGCATCCATGGTGACCGATTAGTCGATTAAAAATATGATTTCTATCTTATTTTAATTTTTCGCACAGAAAATCATTCGCGGAACGAGTGCAATTGCAATTTTTTTTTATCGGCATTTATGTTATTTTGAGAGACTGGTGATATTACATAGCGAGAAGCTAAATCGTATAAAAACAATTCAGTTATCTGACTCGTTTTTCACACAAGAAATTCTCTGCAAAAATATCTATAAAATACATCGCAATGTAGTAATTCGTATTCATCAGCTGTGTAATAGCGCCGGTAAAATGGTATTATTAAATTACAATTCTAGAAGCACGCGGATATGTGGGCAGTGCATCGCCACGCACGATCGGCTGCAATATCCAAACGTACCTCTGTCCCTATCGCTTTAACCTACTTTACCGTATCATGCGCCTATTTCGCGTAGTGTAAACGAATCATTGGCGGCGAAAGGCACAGTTGTGCAGCTATTTAATCCGCGATTTAGCCGTCGACGTTGTGCGGTTCATTCGCTAGTAGATGTATCGGAAATTAGAGCATTCAGGCAAACGCAACGTTGTACATCTACCTATGCATGTGTAAAATTGTGCTTTGCACGTAATGCCCACTGTGAGCGCGCATAACGCATTTCTGTAATAAAGCGCGTATTTTATTTATTTTTTTATTACATGTACACGTTTATTACTGCAAATTTTCTTTAAACGAATTGTAGAAATTGTTTAGTATAATAGAATTCATGTGTTCGTTCGTGAAAAAAAATATCGTACATCGACAACGTATGAAATTATTTTTGCGCTAAGCATTTTGCGATGTTTGCGTGTTATTCGAATGAATATCGTGAGAGATCGACGGAGAAACGTTATTCGACACAAACGGAGAAAATATCGGTCAATCAATATTACGAAAGAAAAATTACTCGCGGCAGGGGACTTGAAACAATGTCAATTTTGAAACGAGACCAGGTGTGCCCCAACACACTTCATTTTTCGGAATAATACCTCACCCAGAGCGAGTTCTTCTATTTTGTTTTTTTTTCTTTCAAGCAGCGCGGCGCAACAACACATCGGTCGTTCTGGTTTCAAAGCATTGAAATATGTGATTTTCTTTTCTTTTGTTGCATTTCTTTCTCTCTCTCTTTCTCTCTCCTCTCTCTCTTCGTGAAATGACATTTCCGCAGTGACTTTCACGGGTGCCATTAACCGCATTAAAAAGAGAGCTTTTTTTTTTTTTTATTCTCTACGCATGCTTCTGCACGCGGAAATCGTCGTCACGCTGTGAATCGGTCTCGTATTTTACGGACTGAAGAGCAAGCAATGTCGTAAAAATGACGGATAGATCTAGTTTACAATAGTGGCATTATCCACAGCAGGCTTCTCTCTTGCGTCACACGTAGTCTATAACCTCACGGATAATACTGTTACATGTTTCTCTTTCTCTCTTTCTAACTTTTTATCTCTCTTTTTTTCTCTCTGTATTGAAACAGGTGCTCTTTTCCATACACGTACGCAATCGCGAGGTTTAAAAATACAGCAAGAATGGGAAATATTTTATCAAATTGATTTCTACATACACCGACGCGCGCTACACGCACTGTTCGTGCAACATCAATTATCCGAGTCGAAAATGCATCCCGAAACGTGCCGTGAGGCTCCTGTCGTTAATGATGCAACGTTGGCCCAAATGCCGCGGCCTTGCAAAACATCGATATGTGTATCTCTTATCTCCGAGAATAATACAGCCCGTGAGTTCCGCGCGCGTGTGTCTCTTCTCTACTTTCCCCTCCGGCTTCGCGTTAGAGCGCTTCTATATATATATATATGTATATGTATATAGAATACTATATGGCCCACGTAACTATTGCGGACACCAGTGCGCGCGCAATTATACCGGGTAAAACCGAGCCTGTGTGTGTCCTCTCTAACCCAGTTCCGCGAGTATCTCGGAAAATCGTCGGAACCACGCCACGTGCGCGATCGCGTTCGGTACAGCCGGGAGATGCAGTTGGTTATGCACGCTCGCGGGAGAGTTAACGTGCGGTGCGGCGGATATTATTCTATGTCGAAGGTTCGTTTGTGCGCGCGTGATACGTGTCGCACGGCGAATCAACGACGTCCTGTATCATACACGGCGTTTATACAGTGTTAATCGCGACGCTCTAAATACACGGCACGGTGTGCCTGGTTTATTAGTCGTCGAAATTATGCCGAAGCGTCTCGCGCGCGCTGGTGACGTCAGTTGTATACGATTCTTTTCCGCGCGGCACCGAGCGATACACAGTCGAAAACACACAGCGCGCGTTATATTTTTCTAAAAACTCAGAGAAAAAAGCACGTCGATTCGTGTTTTTCGCGTCCGCGGGATTCCGAGGGTGGATCAGCGGAATGGCGTCGACGCGCGAGCTTGTTTTTTTCAGTGGTCAGCGATGACATTTTTTTTTTTTTTATTCGAACCGACGTGCACGCGTGTTTCGCGCGTATCGTGCGGAATGACTTTAGATATGAAATACACCGCGTTATTTCGTTTCTTGTTTTCTTTTTTCTTTTTTTTTTTTTTGTTCTTTTTTTTTGTTCGTGCGCTTGGCTTCGTATTTTCTCTGTTTCGTATTAACGTTTTCAAAGCGTAGTTTCGCCCGAGAGGTAACGGGATTACCGTTGAAATATCTCGGTTCCACACCGGGCCATTATTTTCTCATTTAAGCGTATTATAGCGAGATTCGATAGTATCGTGACGATCACGGTCTCTGAAACGAAAGAAGAGAAAACAAGGGGGAAGTTTGTGCGCGTTCGTCGCGTGAATTCATAATAGAGACAATTATTTCGACATTACCGCCTGCCTTGCTCGGCGGAAAAAATTTTTTTCGCCAATGTAGACGCGCAATACACACACACACACACACAAATGCGGGGCAATAAAATGTAGTAAATTTCCACTTCGACGGAGCTAAAAACTCGTCGTCCCCTTACAGGTCCGCTTTCAGCCCGGGATCCATTTGAAAATGAAATTTTTTATCAAGCGAGCGAGAGAGCGTACTCTGTTGGCATTATTGTTACAGAGCTCGAATTTAATCTACGAAAACCTGAGACCCCGATTATACAGGCGCCGAAGAATACGTCGGACACACAGAGCCCGATTCACGCGGGAAATAATGGACGCGAAATATCGGTTCTCCACGGCGGAATTTCAATAATGCACCCGTGGCAACGAGCAAGCTTCGTCCGTTCCTCCCTCCTTTCCTCCTCCCCCTATCTCGCCTCCGTGCAAATGTTACCTTCGCCTCGCGAACTTTTTTTCGCGCATTGTTCGCCGATTGCGAGAGGACGTATAATACCATACGTCGCGATTTTATTTCGGTCCACGTCGACGCTAATCCACCGAGGACAACGTCGCGACGCGACGGAAACGAGAGGGCGAGAGAGGGTAACTACGCATGAACAGACGGGGGAAAGAGAGGAGAGTTAGCTGCCGAAGAGAGGGAACGAAATTCGCGTGTATCCCTTCAAATATTTCGTCCGCACACGCGGAAAATATCGAACCATCCTTTCCATTTCGGCGCGCTACTCGAACTTCTCCCCTTCGGACTATTGGAGAGTTTCGATTGTGTGCGTACGCGTCTAGGGGAAAGGTAGTAAACTTTTTTCTGCATGCATTTAATGCCAGAGAAACGCGAATATTGCGAAGCCCACGTAGACCACCGGTCTGTCTAGTAGTTCCCATACGATGCGCGGTGATTGTAACAATATCGGCTCGTTCCGGTTCTTCCGTTTCGTTGCTCGAGCGGAACGAGAAACGTCGGCGACAAAAACCGGTATGTGTGCCGCAAGAGCGTCTGTGTGCACTTGCGCGAATCTGGTCCGTTTCCGGTCGTCGGGTATCTTGTAAATCAGTCGACGACGTCTGGTGGTCCGTGCACCGCGGGGGTAAAGTCCTATATATTCTCGTTCCCGAAATAGGATTTCTCTTAAGCGGAATCACCGGCTGTTCAGTTTAACGTTCGAATAATCTCTCTCGGTCGGCGAACAACGACGCTTTAGCTTCATTCGGAATGAATCCGGCCGGATATGATAACGGTAATGAATTCTGATATCGAATACGACGTTGTGGCTTTATAATGACATACGAGAGTCGATTGGATCGATCTCGAATTTAGGCTAATCTATTCGAACAGCACGGTCGGATCGGCTAATCCACATCGGCTAATCTGCATTTCGCTATCACGCGATGCGACGCGCGCGGAATTAAGATTTGAATTTTAAATGTCCCGGGAATACACAGGGATATTCTAATTTTCCACAGAAATTGGGAGGGGAAGGGAGTGGGAGGAGGCGAGATTAAAATTTTCTAGAGTACGCGGATATTTAATAACTACCGGCAACGAGATTCGCGAATCGTCGCGGTCGTTACCTGTAATTGACGAAGTCGAAAAGAGACGTGCTGATCGGCGCGGATGTGTCGCAAGTTATTCGTAGACATGTTTATGAATATACAAGGAAATGCAAATAAACGGGGAATCATTACGCGGAAAATGAATGTTCCAGTTTTCCTGCGGAGTGACGGAGCATATTTATACATTCCGCGGAACATCCGCGTGCGAATCCGACGTGATAAAATATTTGCGCCAAACTGCATATCTCGGAGAGCTTGTCAAATATTCGTGCCACTGACAACTCACTTGACGCGCACGTCAATAGATTACATTTTTATCTTCTTTATAAATGGATTGAAGGGGATATATGCAAGGTTTTTGATGAAAGTCCACGTTTGCACGCGCGCAAATTTTTATCTAACAGATACGTAATAAAAATAACGTGCTAAAAACCATATTGCGCTTACATATTTATCGTGAATAAATACATAGACCAATACATGTTATCTCGATGATCAAACTTTGGTTTTTTTACGAGCGAGTTGTGTCATCATGTTGTGAAGGTTAACGATTCGTGCTTAAAGTTCGTAATACGATCCTAAAATTACTCCTGTTCGCTCCCTCAAGGACCGCCTTTAAACGCGTCACAAAAAGGGGACCCCATAAATATATATGACGCCCTTTGATATTTCTGAAAATAAAAATATATCAAAGTTGCTGACGATACTTACAGGAGGTAAATTTCACTTCTAATCCCTTCTCGCGCAGATTAGAGAAATGAATTAAGTTCAGTATTAAGTACGGTATTAAATCCGTGTTTGTACTCTTATCTCGCTAAGCTGCCGTTGATTAAATATTTCATTTGCACGTTACACACGCAAATGAATATGTTACTTTGAATGTTTTCACGACCGTATCGTTTATTAACATTTCTTGTGTGTGTTCTTTACACGTTTTGGATTTTAACTTAACAAGGTAGATTTACCGGCCAGCTATTGCGCCAATTTTGTCGTCAGAATATTGTTTCTTTTTTTTTTTTTTGTTTTTGCAAGCAATCAAATAAAACTCTCGGAGATGGCGTGTCATTTTCTCCGGTTCCGCAATATGTAGTTTGTGCGCAGCACAACAGATACATCCCCAATGAGTTAAAGTAGATTAATAAACACAACCAGAGCGCATTCGGATTAAGCTCGTAATTAAACACTCGAGAGCTGCAATTGCAGTGCATTTTGCTACGAGACAACGGCATCGAAGCGATACATGTTTTATCTCTGTGCCGAACTCGCCACGTTTGTGCACACAAAACAAACGCGGAAGACAGCTTTTCCCGTTCGAGA
The DNA here is from genome assembly GCA_014825685.1 of Pseudomyrmex cubaensis. NCBI lineage: Eukaryota > Metazoa > Arthropoda > Insecta > Hymenoptera > Formicidae > Pseudomyrmex > Pseudomyrmex cubaensis. The sequence goes on along the minus strand of QVOA01010381.1, from coordinate 44,119 downwards.
GATTTCAGTTTTCTGTTTGATATTTGAAGTCTCGGACGATAATTTACAAAACACGGCGCACAATAAGATGATTATTTATCCATCTCGCGAACGCGCAAACGTCCATTGTTTTCCGATAATTCGGATTTCCTCTATTGCAAGTGTTCATAATCTCTCTCTTTTTCTCTCCAAACTGTTCCATTAATATTTCGTATAATCCAAGATAATTCTTCGGTTAACCTTTGTTCAACGTAACTCACGGGAACGGATTGATAATTCTCTTTGACTCAAAAATGTCTACAGCAGAACTGACGAAGTACAATACTATATATAAACTATGCATATTAATTAACTTTGCTAGCAACGTGAACGCGCGCGCGCATACACACAAGTACCCCTCGGAGCCATTTATGTCGCTTTCGACCCGCGGAACTACGTTCCGTAATTTAATGCGTTACACTAAAGAACATCTTCACAGCGTCAGAAAGTTTCGGCTTCGCTCCCGACGACGCCGACGTATATAACTTTGATGGAACAATTCCAAGTTTTACGCGCTGTAAAAGGCAGACCGACGACGTCGTATCGCGGCGGGATAGTGTCGTGCGTCGCGATCCCGATCGCGTCGTTAACGCGAAGACGCACCGCGCGCGTATCGTCTACAAACGGGGACAGCAAATTACATCCGCGTGTCCCAACGTGTTTCAGCTTGATCCACATCCGATCATCGAAGTTTGTCAAGCGCGTTTTTCACGAATTTTTTCACTTCAAATATACAATAAGCGTGTTTAAGAAGAATATATTGTCACGCGCTATACTCATACATCTGTCATTACGTGATGCATTCATGTTTAATATACGATAAACGCTTATTACGAATAAAAAAAAAGAAGATATAGATGAAGGCGCGCAAGCGTGCGGTGAATGTAAAGATGACGTTGCGAAACGTGCGTCACTCTACACCGTACGTTTATTTCCCTCGGCTAATTCCCCGCGGATGATGGCGAAACGTCGATACGGAGATACACAACGGCCTCGATAGGTCAAAGAACGGAAGTTCTATTGGAATTACATGCGTACTAAGCGGACTTGGTATTACGTACGTGTGTGTACGTGTGTGTGATTGGATTAATAATTCACATGACCTGTGTGTATGGTTACTACTCTATATGACGTCACGTAGAAATCGATCCGATGAAACTTGCGCTCCTTCCGTAGAATGACGTCTGTTGGAACTTATGGTCGGTGTATAACGCGTTCGCGCGGTTAAACGCCGTGATTTCGACCGATCGAAGTTGCGACTGTAAAAGGTCCGACCGAAGCGAATTCCGAGAACAATACTCGCTCGTCAAATCGCGCTTATTGGGTGCATTAATGAAGCAAAACCAAGTAACCGGCGAATATATACGTGTTCGGCATGCGATTAATTGTACCTGCGATTCAATTACCGATCGAATTTCATGTCAACCCGGTTGTACCGCGTGCGTATCAAATGTCACGAAATTGACAGGAAAATCGGGGCCGGCCTGTTAAAGCAGTATTATGGGCTGTCCATCATCAGTCTTTTCGCATTATTCAAGACCTGATAAATTAAACAGACGGACGCCCTTTATTTTCCGATGTCAGGTATTATGTCTGTTGCAAAATCAGCTGACGGCTATTGTACGAAACGTTATCAAAGAGAAAGAGCGATAATAATAGGGTTTTATCATGTGAAATATCATTGCGGCTATTCTTGCGCACATGCCGGATTAATTCAACTTTATTTAACGTTTATTCAGCAATGCGTGTCAAAATTTTATAGTTTTTTCATTACCGATAACCGATCAAAACTTTTAAATCAAGTAAAGTTAGCGCCGTTGTGTGCGTGTAGTTTTTTTTTGTTTTTTTTTTTTTTTGAAGAATATTTCAACAAAATAACTAGAGTTCCGACCCTTCCTCCGAAGAGTTCTAGAATTCCTGATAGTTTTTCTAAAGAGTTTTGTGCAGATTTAGTATTGGTACAAAAAAATTCGTTTCAAAGTTTCAGAGCACTAACTTATACCGTTGGCGTGTCAGTGGACTAAAAAATTCAGTTTTTTACTCGAGCTTTCTTCTGCGACCGCGGAGATGTTCAGACAGACTTGAAGAAAAAAAAATTGCGCTCTTTCTCTCTCTTCTCCAGCTGCTGATTCTGTCGCACTAATACATTCTCGCGCGTATCAACTCGCACACAACCTTATCACACGCACGTCCACATTAAGCGTATTTGTCGAGTCGTATTTTACAGCTGGAAATGTTCGCGATTTACAGCGCGGCATCGAACCGAAGCGCGAAAACTAAACTGAAAATATAGCGCTTTTTTTTCGCGCGATACATAACGGATACACCACGTATCGCGCAAGCTCTCTGTACGAGCCCGTATCGTTTCCATTCTCCTTCACCCCGCTGTGTCTCTCACTCTTTCTCTCTGTTTGATGGCGAGCGTTTGTATACGCAAAAGGCAACGTGCGCGAGATGAGGTTTGGGTTACAATGCTTGGCAAATAGATTGTCTGAATCGTATCGGTTTCAACAGATTGCATCGTCGTGCATCCAGAGACCAAAAAGGGTACAACGGGGCAAAGCCCCGGCGTGTGCGGGCGTTGTGAAACAATGAAAATATACGAAAGATAGACTGCGCGACCAGTCCGAGGAGAGGAAAGAATATTCCGTGTCCGTTCTTTCACTTCGAAAGCGAAGCGTGTGTATATCAACCCTCGGTACCCCCGACTTGCACCAAGCAAGTTGTTCTTGCGCATAAATCGAGTATGTGTCTTGCGCGCGCTGCGGAAACACATCGGCGATAAGTATAACACAACAAGGGAGTTTACTCGGTCAGATATCACGTTAGGTAACGATCTAATGTAAACGCGCGCGCGTTGCATTCGACGAAATCGTCCGGCGAGGAATGAGAAACAATATTGTTCGCAGCCATGTTGCTCGTGATATGACTCAGCTCCGATCGTCTCGCGTTACTAATCGCACTACACTCATTTAACGCTCCGAATGACGGTTGTCGTAACAATCTCGCCTTATCCGAAGCGCTGGGATACGCGATAGCTCAGTCTGTCCAGCTGTCTATCCGACGGGGTCGTTGATCGATAAGACTCCTATTGATTCCCTTGCGCGATACGATCTGTGTAACGTGATACGCGCGATAGAGATAATAGAATCTCAACATATCGATATCGAAACTGAGCTGCGATGAACTACATGCGTAGTTGGAAAATTTCCAGCTTTCATATTTATATTAAAAATTTAATCGCCATCGAATTATCCGATGGACAGTTAATGAGAAACGCTTGAGAGCGCTTATTAAATATTTCTCTGCGTCGATTTTATTGGCTGAAAATGATTATTTTTCTGACGCAAAAGAGATATTATATCCGTAAAATTCAGAGACGCGCGTCGTCGCATGTCATTAAAAACCATCGATCTGGCGCTGAATCTCTTGTGGGTTGACGTTCATCCCTCCGTTCGAGGGTCCGGGATAAGCCAGGTTCAAAGAAAACATATTTTCCAGGGGTGCGCTCGCGGGTGCCTCGGGCTAAAAATTAATATTCTTTCCCGCGCGCGCGCGCGCGTGCACGTCGCTCCCCTCGAACGATTCATTCGACGTCAAAAGCGAACGAGAACGGCCGGTGGCGTGGTCGAAAGTGTTTCCCAAACTGTCAACCAATTAATCTTATTAATTTGTCCCCGCGCCGCGCCGTCGCGCTCTTTCGCGGTCGGTGTGATTTATGAGACGTTTAATTAAACGTTTCGTGAAGAAACACAGTCTCCGGTCGATGGGCGGGCGATGAGCGCATAAACGACCGATTCATATACGTCGATTTATGCTAATGCGCCGTGAAAGAAAGTCCTCGTTCGTAAATAAAAAAAGAAAAAAAGACAGGAAGACGGAGAGACGAAAACTGTCTCTCGGCGTACCTAACTACCGACGACGGAATTTGTATGCCTGAGAGAGGGCTGCGTCCCCTTGTTCTTAAACGGGATCGCTGATGTTGCGACCCGGGCGCGACACCGCGCGCTGACTCTCGAAATTTCACTCGCGCGATTTTCCACCCCGGTCGTTTGGGAAATTACGCGCGCGACGACAAGCGTGCAATTTCCATGCGCGGAATTTATGTAATCGTTTTTCCGGGAGAGAAGAGGAGTTCTCAAGGACTAATTTCTTGTTGTGGTTTTTTTTTTTGTCCGTCGGAAAAGAGAAAGGACACTTGGCGGCGAATTGATGTCAATTGGACACGGTCCTAATTATTCGAAGCGTTGCATGCACGGCAGTTAATATAAGAGAGCTGATTATCCATTCGACATACTTGGATGCTTGGACGAAAAGTGCACCCCCGACCCGCTGGCTGCAGCTCCGACGTTCATATAACCCGCGGCGGATAATTACGCGGCTCTTGGCAGGCTGCTCTCTGCTTACAAATCGATACGATTTTTTGCGGCCATCGATCAGCCGGAGCTGATGGCCGCCATCAATTCTGAAGGATACCGCAGCCACAGTGGCGATAAGGGCTCCGTTAATCTATCGGCTGAAAAATTGCACGGACATAGCAAATTGACTGCCATTCGCATAACGAAGTTTCCCGATAATCAACAGGTATAATATTGTTAGATTATCTTATCTGCGTAGCGCGATCGATACGTATATCTGTCCGTTATATTTTTACATCCAGTTATTCGCTCTGACCGGAAGCTCCTCTTCCGACCTCGCTCGAGAATTCCGTTACTTCTCCCTCTCACTCCCTTTTCTCCGAGTTTATACAGGGAAAAAAAAAAAAAAAAAAAAAAAAAAAAAAAAAAAAAAAAAAAAAAAAAAAAAACAATCACGTCGCGCAGAAATTACAGAGCACGTGTAAACGGCCGTGTGTCGTTACTCGCAGCGTTCGGCGCCGCTGAAAATTACAATCCCCGTCAGTATAGAATTTGCATCTGGGCGATATTGGACATTTCGACGGCGTCGAACGTAGTAAAAAATTCACACGACCCATCAGCGCCGATCGGCGCCGTTACGCGTTGTTTACATTCATCATGGTAAAATATTTTTGCGACGCTGCGTGGACGGGTTTTATTCGCGCAAGTCAGAGCGCGCGGTGTGCGCGACGCGGGAAGTCATCACACGGCGGGCATGGCTGTGTATTTTCCGCTTAAAATATGCCTAAACAAGTACACTTCATTACGCATGACCGACGAGATGCGACGCGCGGGGGGGTGCTTCCTGTTCAGCTTGTGTGACCGCATTTCACAATTACCGCGCGCGCGCGCACATCCCCTTCGTGCGGCGACGAGACCAATTCGAACGCGTTTGTCGCACTCGAATTTGCGACTTTCACAAAAATGATCCGATTATACTTCGAATTGGCAGCCCGGCAACGATAGACCGTGAATTGACATAAACGATTTTATTGGCGAAACTGCACGCTTCTATCGCGCGTGATTGCACAGTACGCAGTTCTATTTATTTAGCTGGCTAGCTCGTGTACGTGCGCCCACGTTGTCATTGTCGTCTTCAAGCTCCGATGCATTTTCCGTTCGCATAACGATGTCTCTATAATAGCGATACTAACGTACACACACATACAACGCACGAGATCCGAGGTGTGCTGCGTATTGTGTCGCGCGGCTGATAAGGTTTACAATGTGATAACTGATGGGAAGGCGGGGCCTGTGTGTGGATGATGTTCCTCGCGTGCCAGGAAGTCGATCATGAATCTCTTCACGTGACTCTCGGTCTTATGGTCGTTTCTATCGTGAGTGTGTGTGTGTATCTGTTCTTTGTTTTTGTTTTTCATCGTTCACACACGCTAGGGGAAAAAAGATCACACGATCGATCTTCTGGCTTTATGATGACAAAAGCCACTCGATGTTATATTCGCTAGACAAGTTGTTCGAAACTTGTGGCATAGTTCCGGTCCGAACGTGATAAACTTGTTATGAACGCACATGGGAGGCGCTTATCTAACGAGCTTTATCTGACGCACATTGTCCGAACGCACATAAATTATCTAGACAACTTCTGGCACGACCATATGGCAGAAGGTTAATGAAGTTCTTTCTTTCAACTTGTACGGATATGAGTTTCTTCGTGAAATTTGCGGAAAGTAAAAAAAAATACATGAGAAAACAATTCCGATCTGTCGAAAATTTTATCGTTGAATCGGTTGGCGTTAGTTTCGCGCAATTAGCAAATAAATAAATATCGTGCAAACGTAGTGACCGAGTCCCGAGCGAAGTTAAAGCAAATGTTCAATTCGCGATTATGTTAATCTTTCGCGGTATAATTTTCGAGCACTTATCGTTAACCGGGAATTTTATTATTACTCGACGCAGCGCGCGATTTATTATTTACACGCGTTTAAACGAACCCATTGATAAACGCGATCGTCGGGTGTATTTTCCGTATTTTGGTCGTTACACTTGGCAAATCGCGACCGCGTTTGATTATATATGCTCGCAAATATATATCACCGCGCATGATTCGCTCGTTTCCGACGTCGGTTGGTTTAATTTTACGCACGCACACACACACATACACGCGCGCGCGGCGGAATTAAACCAAATTGGCGTTATTCACGTGTACACATATAGTTTAACGTCGGGCCGTATCGCCGGTATCGACACTCACCTTTATACGACGCGATCGCGTTAACGACCAACCACGCGAGGTAACGACAGCCAGGCGAAAGGAAACACGTGGGCGATATTATACACGTCGAGTGTATATGCAATCCACTCGCCGTCGCTGCGCCGCCGCTCTTTCCCCCTCTTTACTTAAACCCGTGAAAATTAGGGCAACGACCGAGATAAGGGTGACACCACGCAAACAACCGCCGCGCTGTTATTCGACCCTTGTCAATGCCGCGTAACGGGCTTTTGCATAAGCAGGCACACGAAAATACGAGAATGCGCTCTCATTCGCCCTAGTGGTGTCGGCGTACTGTCAGGCGCCTTCTCGTTCTCTCTCTATCTTCCATCGAAAATGCGCTTTTCGCGAGGGTTCCGCGCTTTGTCGCAATCTCTCATCTCCCTTCGTATCGCGTATTGCTTTTTTTTTCTTCTTCGCGCGGGCAGTTATTGCCAAGATTTATCAGCGTCACATAAAACCAACGGCTGTAATCTCGGCTGCTCTCGCTGTACTTACGTATCGCCTCGAGCGCGATTCTGATTTTCGGTGGACGTGTATTGTGTACCAGCACTATTGCGGCAGGCTTGTGTCGCGTCGTCGAGAAAAGGCGTGTACACGAACGCAATAATTCGCGAAGTTATTGCCTCGCTGGAGGGGAAATGACCTATATTGAAAAAAAAAAAAAGACCTGTGTCGACTGATTGCCTTCCGACTGCAATGCGAGCCGGTAATACGTTTCTAATAGGCACGTTCGTCCGTAAATCGATAAATAATTTTTACCGCGGCAAATACCTGGTTGTGGAGGAGCATCGTTTCGCGCTCGCAACTACGTCGTAAATCGTGCACGGGAAATAGGCCGGATTTATTTATTATCTCGCTTCGCCGTTGTATGTATATATACTATATACATGTTATTTCCCACGACTTTCGGATGCCGCGCGACACGAAATCGAATTTTAGATTATCATTCTGGGTTACTAAAATCTCACAATATATCTTTTATAGGGCGGATATCTAATTTGACAAAATCTAGGGTAATAATATCTTACTTGCGACTGTAATATCGCTCGAAATAACATTTAATTGACATATATAATTTATAAATAAAATCCCATTTGTACGAAAGACGTGGAATTATACAATTCTTCTCTTTCATTTCGATAAATTGAACATTGTCTTTTCGACAGTGTTTCAACCACTCATTTCCTTTCTTAACAAACTCCAAAAATATGTATACGCGCGCGCACATGTTTAGATATAAACTCGAGACACTTATGTCACTACCCGGACTTCAGTCTGTTTTGTCGCTATTTCGTCCCGCTACGTAGACAAAAAACGGGGAATGATGATTTGTTCACAGGGTGGCGTCTCGGCAAGGGGGCGAGTACACACTTCGGAGAGCGAGCTTCGTGCCGAGGGACGCGTGCTCTCAAACTTACGATGAATATCGCGTGTCTCGGCACGTGCTAGGTTCGATATTGTTTGCCGGAACAGTGAACTTTTTCTCTTTTTCTTTCTTTTAAGGTACGTGCTCTTACACGCGACGCGTGCGTAACGTTACACACGCACACAACATATACTCTCTGTTATAATTGATTTAAACGCTATACATTTTTTACGTGTGTACCTACTACTGTTATAGAACGCAAGTGAGTTTTATACATGCGCTGTGTTTATACAAGAAAGTCGTTTTAACACTTTGCTGGAATCAGGCAATTAGAAACAAAAAGAAACTCGATATATCGATATATCGATATGCGATATATATCGATATGCGATATATATCGATATGCGATATATATCGATATGCGATATATATCGATGTGCGATATATATATCGAAATGCGATATTATGATGTTTGCGTAGACAAATCTTATTCCTGCTCAAAAAACGTATGTGCGCCGCCGAAAAAATGCCCGCGGAACTTATAGCTACGCCCGCGCGGAAAATATGAGGTAATAATATACGTACGAGTATACTAAACACGCTGAATCTAAATATAAATTGCGCGATGTATTCGTAACTAGATAGATGCAACATTAATTTTGTTGATTTTCTCTCTTTGACTCCACGAGTCAACGAGCACTCACATGCAACACGCGCCATTTACCTCAGCCAATTAATCCCTTCGAAGGCTTTGACGATTAATTACGTTTAACGCTCGCGTGGATAACTAAATCTATTCGCGCCGCGCTACTTGCGCGCGCGCGTATATAACGGCGGTTTATTCGGGCCGGTGCGGCGAGAGACGAGCTGCTGCGGTGTTGTATCGCAAATTACCGTTATCTGCGCGCGAGAACGAAACGTCAGCAGCGTCGTCGTCAACGTCAGCAGCGCAATGGCGCCGCTTGACGACGGTGTGTGTGGCACGTCGCGAGATCCTCCGTCGACGAGTATAATACGGGAGTACGGCGGGCGCAAACTCGGCTCGGCTCGAGCCGATAAAAGCCCGAAAGCCCGTGGAGCACATCGTAAACCGGCCGCATTTCACCGCGACGTCCCCGGGCGCATTAGCCGCTATCTCTCTTTTTAATTAAAATTAATGCGGCATTTACGCGCGACTCTAAGTCTCCAGCGCGTTGGAGATCGCTCCCTTTCTTTACTCCCGACGTTCCGTACTTGCACCGAAGATATATATATATTATAATATGTATTAAAGGTATACACGCATCTCGGCGAGATTCGAACTATAAAACGCGAACTTAAACACGTATATACCGATGAGTGAGAAAGAAATGAGGAACGACTGATCCTCGTTCCTTTTTTTTCCTTTTTATGTCGCGAAGCGTCGGAACGAGCAACGCGATAATTGAACTTTTGATTTAATTTCAGATTTCGCCGCGCTCTCTTCCGCGCGATCGTCATCGCTGCGAACGTGCACGAAACTCTATAAAGAGCCCAATAGTGCGCCCGTTGAAAACAACCGTCGGGCGATGTGCGGCGCATATCTCTTCTAACAGTATCGTTTTTAATTCAATTAAACGAGCGGAGAGACTCTCGAGTCTCTCTACGTATATCCGAGCCATTAAGAAGTGTTGATAGAGGATCACACGTAACGAACGCGCGCGAAGATACTGCTATTCGCATTTTCGGGGATTTTAGCTGCGCGTTAGCGAGTCCGGGGATTTATGCATCTCGAGTAGTCGACGCTGCCGCGCCATTGTCGCGTAACTAATGGAAATTTAAGTCCGCCCGTGAATCCACCGGCGACTCCTCACTGGCATGCGTGTCACGTATCACTTTCCAGCGAGCCCCCTATGTAAACGCGCCTGTTTACGATATTATACCCCCTAACGCAAGCGAAAGCTCTTATCCCCACATTGTTCACGTTTATACGCGTTCTCTCGCGAGCGTATTATCGTAAATTACTAAATAAATTTTCTTTTCTTGTCTGTTTCAGGTGAGCTCTCGGGAAAAGCCCCGATAACCCAGTGAATATTTAATGTTCGCCGATATCGTACGTATATACATGCTTAATTAGACCGACATCGCAACCGACAATTAATTGCTCGCTCGAATTAATATTTCTGTTGAGGCAACATGATCCTTGATCAGTACGTAATTACGCCGACACACAATTCCGGCATATCTCTTTTTCTCTTTCGTAACGCGTATCCGTAACGAGATCCGTATCGCGAGAACGTTCGTATTGTGTAGTGTTTTATCTGCTTGTCATAGTTTGTTTGTGGCGAAAATTGCGTTGCTTCTGTGCGTGTACACACACGCGCGCGCGCGCGAGTTTACTTTTCTTACTGCACTCTCGGGACCGCGAAGATAAAGCGCGTGAAAAAGATACGTATGATGACGCTGTTACGACGACAGTGAGATATAACGTCATCGTGCGTCGTTTTCGCGAGTGTTTTTGAACGTTGCCGAAAACACGTGGCGAAGTGAATGTACTTTCGATGTAACGAATGTATAGGACGCGCGATGTTTTTCTTTTCTAAGTGCGCAAGTGCGTGCAAAAAAAAAAAAAAAAGAGAAATCGCCGACAACAACAGATAGCAGGTGCATTAGTTCAAGTCGTACGAGTTTCCCAGGAGAAATCATAAGGTCTTACCCTCGCCCTTTGCAATGTCGCGACGAGGGCGAGCGTTTCTAATAAATCCTAATACCGAAACCGACTTCTCCAACCTCTATTACTCATATCCTCTCCGCTTAGGTAATTCCGCGCACGCGCCGCCTTTTGTTTTTGAAATTCTAAACGGGGTTACGTTTCATTAAACGCGGCCCGATCTCTCTCCTTGTCACGGTAGCTTCTCACAGCAACATTTAGATAATTATTTTACGACCGCGCGCTCCGCTCGGTCGTATCGATCGTCTCGAACGCCGGGCCACGTCATCGTATTCAATGCTCTGGGAGCGTTGAGAGTAATTAAATTGCATGCGTTTATTAATTGACCGATTTCTACTGAGGAGGCCTTAATCGATCGGTCTCGATGACGACACTTCGATCTTTCTTTTCTCCGCATGACCAGCGCATTCTGAAAATAATTGCGTATTACATCACCATTAAAAGTATATGTTGCGCGCGGGCATCGGTTTTTAGAATAAATTATTACACGCATTATATTGAGTAATGTACCGCAATTCCTATAGTTTCGCATCGATAGAACGAGCCAATTAACATATTGTCGCCGCTTAACGATATTAACAACATGTAATATCTGTAAATCGATTAAAAGACGATATAATGTACGCGCGTATTGTGTGATGTGATGTGATATATATTTAAATGTATGCACTTGCGCGTATATTTTTCTCTGATGCATTATGAAAGAAGATCGGATATATACATATAACGCAATTCAATCTATTTTCTAATTAATCCGCATATTATTCCGCCATACATTCTCTTAACACACGATCGACGTTTTACTACCACGCGATGATACATCAAGAAGCACGGCCGCCAATTAATTTCCGGAATTGCGACCGTCTCTCTCGCATCGTTCCTTTTTTCCATTTAATTATATCACGCGGTGAATGAGATAATTGCACGAAGAAGGGAATGCACTCCCCCTCGTTCCTTCCTGCGCCGCCGATTTCCGGCGGCGGCAGCCAATCGCAACGGCCGTACCTTCCTGCGTTTAACGGCCGTGAATTTCGCGATCCTCGAGTCGGCTGGCGTGATTGGCGACAATTACACGGGGGGCATCGTTCCTTATATATGCGACCCTTCTCTCTCTCTCTCTCCAATTATTCGCTCCCCGTCGGAATGAACTTTAAATCGCGGCCGTTTTCGGCAGACACGGGCTGTGCCGGTTCCCGTCGCGTCAGGGTTGCGTCGCTCGTTTTCTTCCAAGTCGGATACTATTATTTACGGCTACGGCAACCGGCTACCGGTTGTAGGTTCGTGGTTTATCGTCTATATATCGGCCGGGGCAGCCCCGTTTCGCACGCCATTCGTTAAACCAGACGGGAACAGGTAGCGCGGCCATTATTGGCTACGCCTGTGTTGTTCGACTTAACGCGTTGTGCATCGGGATAGCGATAAAACCACTCTGAATCGTGGCGACGTGTTCGGATTGTAATCGAACGTTTGTTACGAAACGCGGAGAGATGTATTGCTCGGGCGGCAAATGCGATTTTCGATCGAGCACTTCTCCGTGACACGCTTTTGGATTAAAGTGCGAATGGCGCGCGCGACGGCAAGAAATATAAATTCTCGTTTATACGATGACGCCGCGGCGCCTGGTATAATTGCTCTCTAAAATACTTCAATTAGAAATTTAATCTCGGCGAGTAAATAAACGATGCCGATTTTTAATACAGTTCCTCGTACAAGCGGCACCCACGTCATTATACGAATTTTGCATTTTCGCAATGCAAACAAGCAATATCGAGAGTCGTTACCGGGCCACGGCTCTTTCTCTCTCTCTCTCTTCATCCCTTCCGCGTTTTCTCGTTTATCCGCCCGCAGTCTTCGGACCACGACTACGATTTACATAGTCACCGACAGCGCCGTTTTACATTCCCCTTTCATCTCGCCGCCGGGGCAAATTTCGGACTGTGAAATTTCACGGACGGCGAATATATAACCGCACGCGAGATATTCTTGCGCGGAACGAGACGGGTATTCTTCCGCGTTCGTGACAACCCTCTTGGAATTTGCCTCGCGAAACAGGCGCGCGTTTGGTAATCCTGAAAAAATTTACACGTATACGCAACACCGGCCAACTTCACAACCAGCCGTTCGGTTAGATATCGGTCCCCGTAACTTCGTTCTGCTGGAAGTGGAGGTGGAGATCGGTCGTGGACGGACTATTTGCATACGAGTGCAGAGGCAGCAGTGGAAGGCGGGCTTTAATGCCCATGCGTCATGCATATTCAAAGCTCCGGCGTGGTACAGCTGTACGCGGAAGCTAAATCCCAATGCGCGTCTCCGGATGGTTCTCCCTCGTCTCTCACCCCTTTTCACTCGCGCTGTCTCTCTCTCTCTCTCTCGCTCCTTCTGTCTTCCCATCCTGAATCCTCTCGTTTTCTCGGTGTGTTCTCCGCCTTCGTCGCACACGCGCGGACCCTCTCTCTTATTGAAAATCAAAATTCAGGCGAATTAGTCGGGAAAGACCCGACGGGATCGTTCTCTCTCTCTCTCTCTCTTTCGCATGCGTCTACGTACTACACGTGCAGATTCGCGCGCGCACGTGCGCGTTTGAAGACGGTTCGGTATAATTCTCGGAAACGTAACGTTATAGTGGCTCGCGCGTCTCTCGAGTCGCGCGCGTCCGGGAACAATTAAACTTCGTAGACTCGCCGGCGGCGCGATTATTCGAACTTCCGGCCTCGCGCGTTTCCTAAGAAACGCGTGTCTCCTTCCCCGCCCGATCCGTTCTCTCCCGGTCGATCGGTATAGATAGCGGCGCAACACGCTCGGCGTGGGGAAGATTATCGAGACGCGACGCGCCATGACGACGACTACACCCCGCCGCGACTTCCGGCAGTGACAAATCGCGCGGATTTAACTGTTGGTATTTATCTCGGGAATTAGCGCGTTTGCGAAAATATTTCCCCCTCGTCGGTTTTTTGTAGATAAATGTTGTGTGACACACGCGGTGAGAGAGGCAATATTAATTCTCACCTGTATATGTGTACTTCTAGCGAAATATGAACGTAATCCTTAACATATTGCGTCGACAGAAAAAAAAAACAGAATACTCGGGAGAGCGTTTTTCACCGTGAACGCAATTAGACTTGGTGATTAAATGTAAATAGGTATTCATTATGCTTTCTGAATGCAATGAGCGCGTAGAGAGAGACAGACATGCCGTCGGTCTCTCCGCAAAAGCCAGGCAGCACGAACGACAAATCTCGTGATCGAACTTCTGAATTGTTCGTGCATGAGAACAGATCTGTCTGTCCGAGGTGGTGTTCGTTCGTTCTCACAGACTTGCGCGCACACACACACACACACACGACGAGCCGGGACATTGTACGGGCGCAAGAACGCCTGAACTCGTCCCCCTGCTCACCGCGATTCGTTCGTGAGAGGCAAACGTAGCGAAGGTCTCCGCGAAACAGGCGGCCCGTGAACGAACTGCAAGGGTGTAAATCTGAAAGTTGGCTAAACTGTCTGCTATCCCGTCCCCGCACCCGGCTTTTGCCTCCGTTCAATTCAGTGCCGTTTGCCCCCGGAGGCGTCGCTGCGATGTTCTCCGATGTTGTTGCGGGACGAGTGGTGAGAGAGAGGCGGGGAGAGAAAAGATCGGAGGGAGAAATCGAAGGGCGGCAGGCGAGAGGAGGCGAAAAACGTCAGGGAAATTGGAAATTTTTATTACCGCTTCGTTTCCATTTTACGCCACCGTGACCGGTTCTCCATTCATCGCGTCCTAATGCGATTCGCCACCGAGAACGTCGTTACAGCACGGCATTTTAAACGACACCAGACGACGGAGAGAAATAGCCGCAAATCGAATGAACGTGTTTTCCGGGACAATATAAGGGGAATTGAGAGGAGAACAAATGTTTCGAGATATCTTTAACGTAATGCATAATAACATCAAGACAGATTCGATAGTATTCCATTAGTCTTCCGAACGGATATTGCGCGAGAATGCTCTAATGATTTTAATAACATTTCGCACCGAGAAAACTAGGTAAATTTTATGTGCCGTGCTGAAAACCAATAATCGCGATCGCGAAATACAGACGGCAAGAGAGAACGGCATGACAAATGTCCGGCGATGAAAACGTTCGTTTTGCCGTCGTTTGATGATAGATGCCGAATCGAAGCGCCAGATCCTCCGCCGCTGAGTTGCCCGACGTTACCATCGCCCTTTAATTTAACGACGAAGGTCTAATGTACTTATCGCCCTTGCTGAATAAGCGCGGCGAACGCGCCGCTCCTCGACGTCAAAGAAAACGTAAGCGGCTTATTTATTTCGACGTTTGATAAATACCGGCAATTAAGCTTAGAGAACGCCGGAGACGCGCGAGCAGGCGGAGAGGGGATGAGACGCGAGGAGGATGAGCAAGAAAGCAAAGAAATACAGGAGAAGGTTCGTGCTCGCGTTCGCGATGAGACACTCGAGAGCGAGGAGGAAAGGAACAAATCGAGGAAAAGAGCGGGGAGAATCGTAGAGACGAGAGGGAAAGAGACAGAGGAGCGCGAGAGGAGCGAACGGCCCTCTTATCTGCGAGTTCCAATATACCGAAAGCAACCCCAACGTTTCCCGTTCGCGCGAGGCCCTCCCGGCATTTCTGCCGTCTTAATGCAATAAATGATCTCATTCCGGTGATAACTGCCTTGATATATCGCTAGGAGGGGGGTTCAATTTTCTCGGGCTGTGTGTAGTTCTTAGCGGCGAAGTGAAGTAAAACAGACGAAAAAAAAAAAAAAATACTCTGTTTCATTTTTTGCGCGAGCAACAGTCGGGGATCACTCGCGCGACTTGACCGATAGGAATCCTCGGCAATCGCTCCTCTCGTTATTCATACGTCCATTTCCCTCTTCCCGGGATGATGTGTTTTACAACACAGCTCGCGCGGGGTTGTCGATATTCACGGCTCGGCCCGTGCCATTAGGAAACTTCGTCGCGTATCACGTTCGGATCCCTTTCACAAACGCGCCCTCGCTTTCCATCGACATACTAACGAGTTCTTTTACGCGAAAAGTATCGCATAACTGCTGTTCGCACCCTTCCGAGCCGTATTTCACGCGACGGACCGGCCGTACATAGTCGCCACCGTCGGATCTTCTTGCTCTCCGCGCCGACCTTTGTCTCTTATTGGACTTTTCACTCGTTTTGCGAGGGCGAATGAGGGCGGAAGAGAGGGAGAACAAGCTGCTCTGCGCCGAAGTTCGCGTCGAAAATCAGCGGACCGGCCGAGTCGAGACGCGCAGGGCCGTATATCAGATGGAGAACGTGGGTAGAGAGGTTGGGTAGACACGCTTGGTCTGGGACCTGGTTTAACGGCTCCCTCTAGGGCTGCCAGTTACCACGGTCCGATGCCTACCCTCTCGACCTGTCCGTCCCGGAATAAAGATGGCCGAGGGGGTTGCAGAGGAGCATCCGCGGAAGTTATTCTCGTGGGGCTCCAAAAGGGTACATATACACTGATAAACGTGCGCGCACACAGAAAGAGAAAGAGAGAGAGGGCAATATCGGTAAGGGCGCCCACCCCGTCGTCGCCGACGGGCTCGATGAGATGTAAATCGCGCGGTGGAAGAAAATAATTTGATGCGATCTGTGAGATATGGACAGAGCACCACGTTCGTAATCCGAGTTCTTTTATGGATAACACGCCCGCCCTTGCGCGAAATTACGATCGGAGATTTGTTGCTGCGCAGTCTGACGTATATACAGCGTGGGTGAAAATATTCGTTGTTCGATATTTATATATTGACTTTTTGGTACAATGACGAATCTGATATAAATGATAACGGAGAGTGATTTTTTTCATTTGATTTCGAGCGCGCGTCTCGTTAGGAAGCCCGGCGTCTCGCGCATGCGAGTAAAGATATTAATTTCATTATTATTCTCTGATCGTAATTATTACTGTTCCGTTACGTCGGGAACGCGATACTTGCTCTAGTTAATGTCAGATTTATCGCGGGAATTAGCGTGCCTCGTCACGTATAATCCATCAAGCGCGGCTCGCGGTCGACCGTGCTACGCCAATCTCTCTCTCCCGCGCGGAACACTTTTTTTTTATTTTCTATTTTATATCTCAATAACACACTCATTGAAAGACGTAGATGGTACACCATTTTTACCGTGAAAACAGCGCAAATAGAATTGTTGGAGCGTGGCGTCGTCGTCGTCGTGGGTGCTTAACTCACGAATCGATTCCGCGCGCGTCACGTTGACATTCGCGAATTATTTACCGACCTCGATAACGTGTTTCCCTTCTCTCTCTCTCTCTGTCTCGCTCTCTCTCTCTCTCTATTTCTTGGCGCATAAACTGTTCAAAATTCTTTAACATCATAACTTTCTTGTCTCGCCCGCAATAAATCAAGATAATCATTTCATAATAAATCCCGAACAATCGCCGTTATTATTATATCACGTTCCCGCAAATCGCTGTACTTTCGTAGTTTGTGATACATTCATCATGGGAGAGTCGCGTGTCACGTGACGTAATTAATCAAACGACTTCGGTCCCGCAAAACTGTTGTAACTTGTTATAAAGAAATTAAACAGGAGTCTCATTTGCTTTTTCCATTTGTTCTCTTATAATTAATTATTAATCGAAGCGACAAAAGAAAAACAAATACCGTTATAGTAACATTGACAATTTCGAGGGCGCATCGTATCCTCGCCCGAAAAAATTGCGAGCAAGTTGAGTGGATGATCGATGATCTTTCAACAGAGCGGCGGCAGCGCGGCGGTGAGGCGGCGACACGGCTCGATAGGAAATTTCGAAGCCAGTTAGATAACGGATGTAATCTCGTGATATATCGGTTAGCGATATTAAAAGCCGAAAAGGGCATGCATATTCAGGACGCGGCCGCTTACGTATTATCAGATTGGTGCTGGCAGGCGCCAGCGGGGAATCTTGACGCGCGATGTAAACCTGTCAGAGCTTGATGGATCACGCCGTGTGCCGCCGCTAGGAAAAGAGGTTACATGTCGACCGTGCCTTTTCCCACCGTCTTCCGATTCATTGGCGCACGCGCGCGAAGCTGATTTGAATTTAATAAACGGTTAAATTATACTGTTTATATTTGTTATTTCGCACTTTACGCTCCCCGACGTGAAGAACGCGCGCGTTGCAAAACTCGAAAGGATTGCGCGCGATACACCGGTGCGCGGCAAGCAACAGGGTTTATGACTATGTAACAGCACTGACGTGCAAAGCTCTCTCTCGCAGCTCGATTGCTCAGCTGGATGCTTTCCTGAGACGGAACAATTGCCTCGCGTTCGTGTTCCGCTCAATCATCGATACAGAAGACTCCGATACCGCGCAGTGCCATACACAGTAGAGTTTCACCGAACTCGAGGTTTCGAAATCGCTCTCTCTCTCTCTCTCTCTCTCTGTCTGTCTCTCGTGTTTGGCCTCACGAATCACGCGATGGTTTTTGTGCGAAGCTACATCGAAACTTTCGACTTCCGTAGCGTAGATCTGTAAACGAGAGTGAAATGGCTTTGGAATCGAAGCCATTGTGCGGTTACAAATTCCAGCGGAGTTACAAAGACCGGTTACGAATCGTGCTCGAGACAAAAGACCGATTGTTGCGCACATCACTTCTTTCAAGAACAAACGTTTCTATACGTTTTCTTATCGATCTCTTTGAATCCTTCTGACGATTGAAATAAAACTCTCGCCATCCAACCTCACTTTTACAGTCGTGTAATAAACACGGATGCTCTCGTTTCCGCTTTAATCCAACAATTGTTAATATCTTCTTAAGTAAACCTCGTGTTGTTATTTTCTCCGAGCTTTTGTCACGCTTGCGGTACTTCACGAATAACTCCACGACTTCACGATACCGTCGAGTGCAAATACTTGAATGAAGAAGGCGGAGTAACAGAGAACGTTGGCGGTTTTGTTCCGGTTGCAAAATATTAGCATGCACTTTCGCGTTTTGTGTGTCTCGGGGGAGAGTAAAGCATGATATAGACAATGACTATGTCTATATTTTGCTCGAGATGTTTGGAATATATGTATATATATACATACCGCCGCATCGGACGACTGCATTCGTAATCACGGCGCGCAGTCCGCACGGGCGGCAGCGGCGCAACGGGTTAAAGAGCAAATAAATAGAGACAGGTAGACGAGGAGCAAAGGACACGCGACGCTCGTCGATGCGCCAAGCTCCGCCGCGAGAGAGAGCTAAATCCCAAACCGTTTTCCGTGAATTATTCCCGGCATTACGAAAAGTGGGACGGCATACTTTAACCCGCGCACGCCAGCATCGCCCTGTGTACTTAATTAATCGTCCGCCCCGCTGTCGTCCGTCTTTCTTTTTCCCATGTAGATTTATTAGCGTCTCCAGACACAGAGTGGCGGAATTCTTCGCCCCTTCTTCCGAACAAGACGCCATTTATTTTTTGATATTCCGGAGAGAAGAGAGAGAGAAAACGCGCGCGATTTATGCAAATCGATATCGCCGATAACTAACGCGTACGCGGCGCTCTCGCGAATATCAATATGCGCGGGCGTTGTACGCCGCGTTTTTCCGGAAAACATCTTTCCGATTTATGCGTACGCGTACATCTCGCGGTTCCGATTTTATATATGTACGTACTTGTAAAATACACCGTTTTTTAAAAATTGAAAGTTAACGAGATGGTTTAATTATTCGTGCGTATAATGCGCTGTAAATACGTTCCGCAAAATATTAGAGAGATTCGAGCGTGCATTGAACGTGAAATGAAAAATCTACAACGAAATGCGGAAGATACGCTCTATAGCGGGACGGTGACATTTTCGGGAAAAAAATTCCGGGGTCAATTCCGACTGAGAAGCGCTCCGAGGGGTAAAATCGGTTTCCACTATATTTACGGCGGTCTTTTTCAACGCGATTCGCTTTAATGGGGGTTATCCGGCCTGGCGGTGTATAGAGCCTTCAATCTGAAGGATGAGGAGATCTCAAAAGAATAATGGTTCCAATGGGCGAGTGAAAGTTCGCGTCCTCGCTCCGTTGTGTAACGTATGCGCTTTTCTTTTCCCGCGATCTTTGTTGCTGCCTCCCGACAATTCTCAAACTCGGCACGCGAGCTCGAATTACGAAAATATCTGTTTCGCGATGATGTTACTGAAATATGAATCTGCAACATTTATGAGAAGAACACGAATCGTGATTTTATCTCTGCGTAAATTTTTTAACGCATGCATGCGCGATTTGAAAGTGACACATGGACATTCCGCGTTCAGAACAAAGCGGAAACAACGCGAAATTAGAAGGCATGCGATCGATGAACGGAAGAATCTCTCGCAGCGAGTGATTCTCGCGAAAGCTCTCGGATCCGTGCGAATTCGTTCGCGGTTTGCAGGGGAGGAGCTGGCGCGTTTGCCGAGTTGGCAACGAGACGAGCCGGCATGCACACGCGCATTCATCATATGTTCCGGACAGCCGCGGCTAAGGCCGGCAATTTATGCGCGTTTTGATATTCTCGCCCGCTTTTTTTCGCTCTCATATCGCGAATACATTATACTGGCGTGTGTGTGTGTGTGTGTATGGCGCCGCGCAGATCTTCTCTCAGCGGACGTGCGGCGACAACGAGCGCACGTGAGAGCAGCGCGGCTCTGCTCTACTCTAATAAATTTGAACCTCTGATCCCATAAAAATGCATTGGGGAAAATCTCCACGCGCGCGCGCGTATGTGCATGACATCTCCGCGTGTCCGTGGCGGGCAAACGGAAAATGGAGCGAGAGGATGGGGATTTCTAAGGAAATAAAGTTGGCCGAGGGTAATGCATACCGAATTTTCGTGGGTTGCGTTTTGTCTCTCTTTCTCTTCCGTGAGTACACGCGCTGTTTTTCTTTCGGGAAAAGGACGCCAAGATGCGGGAAAAGCGGCGTCGCGAGGGAAACAACAACGAGCGAGGTAAAAACTCGAAAGAGCCGAGAGTATCGCGAGTCTGGTATCGGAAACTCACAGTGGCGAGGCGGACGCGCGATACCGTGGCGTATATCGCGTATCCTCCGAGAAAGCGGGAGCAACCGGTGGATTTTTATTTCAATTCACAGAGCGATATATCATTCGAGAAGCTCGGATGTGTGTATACACATACACACACATATATACATATGTATATATACACAATATATATATATATACATATATATGTATATATCCACACGCGGTATGCGTTTTCTCTTTTGTGTCCGCCGCGCAAACCCCTGCGCTCACACGGGAAACCGCGCGCCGTTGGTAACCCGCCGCGAATTCCAGCCGCGGAAGCTTTTCGCTTTTTCCGAGGCCAAAAATGTTTTCTGCACATTTGTAACACGACTCGGAGTAACCTTCGCCGCGTTTACAGAACCGACAGCATCTCCATCGCGTGTCGTCTCTTTTTCCAGTTGATCTCGTCCGCATCCAACGTTTCTCCGTCGTTTCGGCGATCGCGTTTCGCAATTTGTTTTCCCCGCGTAGCCGCGCGCGGCATTGGATGCATCAAACGATCGAGACGCATACAGGAATTCTCGACTCCGCGGTATTCAATTGTTCGTAACTAAAACGGCGCGCGCGCACCGCACCGACCGGAATCGCGCGATTCCTTGCGTCCGACCGCGTCTCACATTGAATATTCGCGTCTATCCCGTCAAATGGACATCCGGTGGAATCTGGAATCGACAGGTTTCGCAGTTTCCTCCCCACAACCTCCCGTTCTCAGTCAAGAATGGGAGTGGAGGTAATCGATTCGAGCCACGGGCGGTGGACCGACTGATCGGAAACGCGGCTAGTTTTGCGACGGGTTCCGGTTTATCTAATTCGAGAACTTGTCGGTCATGTTTAATTCAGTCGTGATACCTATTTTACGTGAGCCGCGAAGATCCTCTTTCTCTCTATCTCTCTCTCTCTTCTCTGTCTCGTGCCTGGCATGCCGAATAGTTATGAACACGAATCGCGAGGGACTGTCCTAATTCGAATCACTACTTAGGAGTCATGTTTAATTCAAGGGAATTTCGACCTCGGTGCGTGCGCTTGCCGGTGTTTCGTGCACAAGACCGTAATTTTCTATAACATGCAATATGTAATCACATCCTGCGTATACCATTCGCCGTGTCTGGTTAAAGTGCACCGAGACACGAAACAAAGACAGAAAAGCGGTTATATACATATAATGCGCGATATATATTTACATAACTGGAATAATTTATATCTGTTGACACTATATATACGGCGTTCTTGGAACACCGAAACCAATTAATCGTCAGAGCGAAAGGGGATACCGGAGATTTTGATCAAACACAGACCGACGCGTAATCCCGATGATGAATATCGCAAAGCGCGGGGCCAAAAGTAACGAAGGCACGCCTTGAGGGAAGTCCATCGTTAGTTAAGACCCGTTAATAACCTTAAGGGAATATCGAGGTTTATCAAAGCTACATGCCTCCGAGTGCTTAACGGTGGATTTACTCGCCTCATCTCTGATCTCCGCTCGATTAATCGGCGCTTGTTTGAACGACCATCGGCGCGATTCGATCTAACATCTTGCGCGCGCGTGCGTGCGTGCTTGCACCACTACGAAACCCACGCGTGTTCCCGACAGCTTCTGTCTAGCGTTCCCGAGGGACAAGCGCGAGCCGCCTCCGCCATTACCTGTTCATATTGTGGCGATCGCCGCATATAGTAACCCCTATACGATATTACATCTGATGTAAAATCCGGCGATCCTGGTTACTGTCGATAACCTCCCGTCCCGTCCTGTGTGTACACGCGTTTCTCGAACGTTGAACAAGGAAAGAGGGACAAAGGGGCGGGATGAGAGAGGGAGGCGGGTCGAAGGGAACAGAAGCTTGGAACACGTCGACAGGAACACCAGGATTATGGGGTTGGCCATCGTCGGGGTCTCTCGACCCGCAGGAACGACCCGAGATTGAATTATCCGCCATTGGGAGGGGTTTTGACCTCGGCTATCACGTTTGGTCGAAAGTTCGAGGGAGAGAGGAAGAGACTGCCCACTAATCATATACCCGAGGGATGAGGTCGAAAACTCGGATAGGACAAGATCCGGGATATTGCCGGGAAGAAGAAAACAACCGTCGTCGTAGCGCGCCGTCGTCTTTTACGACGGTTGTCTTAAATCATCTTCATTGCTCTTACAGATGCTATTGCCAACCGTGTGTGTTTTCGAAGAACTACTGTCTTCGCCATCCACTCTACGAGTGATACTATCTCCGTAGTACGCGTGTTCTCTCTCCCACGTACTCTCCGCGCGCGTAGGCGGTGGCTAAGAATACTATCTTCGCCATCTCCAACTATTTGAGATCTGGGAGAAGAAATCGGTGGTGCCAGCCAAAAAAAAAAAATAAAATAAAAAGAATAAGAGAGAAAGAGAATAAAACGCTTTTTATCTCTCAACGCGAGTTTTCGAACTTTTATACGAACAAGAATTTCGCTCAATTCCGCGTACACGCCCTATTTATTTACTGTGTGTGTTTTACAAGCAGATTTTTCTTTATTACAGACTTCGAAGCCGGAGAGTGAAGAAGACTAGTGTGCAAAATCTTTACTTCCGGAAACAGGAAAATACTGTTTACTCGCGCGATGCATGTATTACCGTGAAACTACCGCGTGTGTGTGCTCTTAATGTAATATCGCGATTGCTGTTTAATCTCGGCGAGCGATCTGCCGCACGCGGATTGTATCTTGCGGCTGACCCGGTCGGACGATGCGCGCGGTTCAAAGTCCCGTACGTTCGTACTCGCCGCAAACATTCCGCAGGCAGGACCGAGGTAACAGATGCGCCGTATTGCAGCCGTTCATCGACGAATTTCTCCGGCCGTTATCTACCTCGAGACGTGTGTCGGAAACCGCATACCGATCCGATTCCGTAAACGCGCGCGCGCGCGCGATGTCACAGCGATGAATCGCCGTGCCTTAGAGCTAAGAAGTTTCAGTGCTTTACGTCCGAATTATTTTATTCCGCAGCAGCGAGCAAAAAAACATCTCGATTTTAATATTCAAATCACACGTGTTGATATTGTTTTTGTGTATTTACGCGCGAAAAAATTTTTTTAAAGCTACTCTGCACACAAACGTTGCTACTTAATTCGAATATCTTCGTGTCTCTCTTCTCGTTGAATGGAAGCAGCTATATATATAAGCTATACATGTGATCTCCGAGCATTGACCATTCGTGGTTTGCACAAGATCGAAACAGACTGTCCGGACATTGAGATCCTCGGTCAAGGATTATCAACTGTCTCGTGTTGCGGCCGGGATCGTCCGCAGAACCACGGAGCTACATGAATATAATTGACTGTGCGCCGCTGTCGTCGTCATCGTCGATATCTTCGGTTTCCTCATCCCATCCTAAATCTCTATCGTCGACGACTGGCGCCACATAGCTCTTCGTGTCTTTAACGAAATTGGCGGGATATCGTAACGCGAAAGAGGACAATGTCCGTCGAGTTAAATATTGACGCTCTCGCTCTAAGGCCTGTGCTAATGTTGAAGCCCGCGCTCCATTTCCGACACATATAGGCGGAGATATTTTAGACGGATATATTTCGAGCGACGCGCAACACACACCGATTGCTCGATCAGCCGGGAAACGAATGGAATTAACTCACTGCCGATTGAAATATCATATCTATTAGGAAAGAGAGAGAGGGGGGAGGGGGGAGTGCCGCGCGCGCATGATTTCAAGTTTTTGGCGGTTTACGCGATAATCTAGGGATGAATAAACCATGAGTATTTTAATAGCGTATATCGTCGACGAATAATTTACTGATAATTCGCGCGCATATTGCTGTGAAACGATACGAGCATCGCTAATTATCGATTAACCTCGCCCATCATCCAAGTACCGGGTCATAATCCGTGCAAACAAATTTTCATTCTCTCTCATATCGTCCTCGATTTGTTCCCGAATTCGCTTAGTGACAAGTCACGCGGTCGTCGATTATCGCGGAGAGATTTTATCGCCTACCGGGAATTGCGATTTATTTTCGTGCACGCGCGATTTCAGACTTACGCGGGAGAGGGCGAAAGGGTAAGCGCGATCGAGCAAGTTTTGCAGACGATTCTGGGCGGCCCGGGCCATCTGGTGCGCTACTACGGCGGGTTATTATCGCGGCGCAATCAACCCTATCCGCGACGTACGTGCGCGCACGCTTCCTACACGCAGCCCTCGTGAGCTCATCCCCTTATCGGGCGCAATAATGGAAACTACGTCGTCGATTCTATTTTCTCTCCCTCGGGAACCGCGTCCGCCCCCTCCGGCATGCGGGAACTGTACGGTCGCCCGGTACAATAATGGTTATTTATTAGCGCTAAATCAAATGCGTTAGCGCCGCTGCACGGGCGCAAAGCCAATATATATGATAATGGTGATAATAATTCCGGAAGTGAGCGCTTTGCGCGCTCGTCGATTCTCCAAATCCCACCCCGCAACGACCTTTCGAAAAGAAGAAAAACAACTCACTGCGGATCGAGCTAATCAATGCCGCAAATTCATCGATTTTAGTTGTTGGAAATAAATTGAAAAAGGAAATGACACGAATATTGACAGTTAGCAATTCTTCGTTTTTCGATTACGAGAAGCATATCTTGTAATTATCGAGAGACGATTAGTATTTAGGATTAAGAAACGATTTTGGAATTAGACAGAGCCGCACGTCAGTATCGAACAATAATTAATGATAGTCTGCAATAACGCGGATTCGCTCCATTACCGTTGATTATACGAGATAGTTACCACGTCATTCTATTCCCCTCCCCTCGCTCTATACTGTCGGACCGAAGTCTAGCATTAGCCTCGATGTATTGACGTAAAGTGCGCCGGCATACTCGCTAATATCATCATGAGTTCTGAGTTTCGGCGTAGCTGTAATTGTAGCCAAGCCACATCCAACCGCGGTAGCAAAGGCATTCCTTCGGTTCGCCAGTTCCGGTCGCGCGGACAAAAGGCAATCTCCGCGCTCCATCCGATATACCTCCGCGCTGTTGTTTTGTTGTTCTTGTTGTTGGAAACGTCCGACGAACTCGTGCGCGCGTTTCCCCGCAATATAATCTAGCGGATGCTCGCCGCTTTAACGTTCGCATGCGTTTCGTATGCAAAATACGTAAAGTGCATGAAGCACCCGGCGCGACGCGGACGCGCTCGGACCGCACGCCGAAAGAGAGGGCGAGAGGGGACACACCTTTCGTTCCTTCTAGTGGCCCTCTCTCACCCCCTTCTCTTCGTAGTCATGTAAAGGGCGACCTGTCCGATGCAGATTGCGCCCGCAACATTCGTCACCCGCCCCCCTCTTCTCCTTCTCCCTCTGACGCTCTCGCGGTGCCAGCCGTCGTTCTAGTCCTTGGATGGCGACGTGTAAACACGGCGATGTAATAGCCGAGCAGCAGCGCTGCGGTCCCGGTCGATTTGGTATTGTGTGTGCATACTGATGTTTCATTAGCCCACTGTTCATGCCGCTCTCGTACTGTCAATCAAGTACTCCACCCTGCGGCTGCTCCTCAGTTCGAGCGAAGCCGGGCGGAGCTGGCTCCCAGCGTCGCCGTTAGGATCGCTTTATAAGGGGATTACAATTATCCGATGTTTGATTAACCCTTACCCCTTCCCTTCGCGATACTGCAATCTGCTTAGGGCGCGCAGCAATCCGATCCCTACCCCGCGCGTGCTTTCTCTCTCTCTCTCTCTCTCTCTTTCAATCTCTGCTGGTCGATCGCGCCGTCGCCGGTTTGCGGACGCGATCCGCGGTATAATTCGTAGCGATGCAATTTGCCACGGGCTCATCGGTCTCCGAAATTGAAATCTGCCTAATCCGCGGAGCGCGCCGATGGATTTGCAAGGTGTGTCTAACGCAGCTGCGGCGGCGGCGGCGGCGGCGGTCGAAACCGATTCGGGCGCGCACTCGTCAAGTGGCGCGAATCGCATCGGGGGAACGTAGCGAGTTTTACAAAGAGATTAAAATCACGCAGTGTTTGATTACCCTTCGGCAAAAATTAGAAGAGTGGGAGGGGAGTTAAGATCAATATCGCTGACGAGATGCTCGGAATGAACAGCAGGTTGGTTTAACGCTGATGTTCGGTCAACTTCGCGCACCGCGAGCTGTCGAACTCTGTGGTTGTCGTTGAATGGACATGATGGACATGATTCGCTTAAACCGGCCAAGTACTATTGGTCACATTTCCACAAATGCCAATGGAGTTCGGATCCGCGCACACGTCACAGCGTAGATCGGCTACGCGACTTGATTGCTCTATCACATATTATTTATATTTCATTGTAAAATTTAAATAAAGCTCTTTGAATCGCGCGGAACTCTCTTTGAAATTCCCCACGGAGGGTTTGGGTTTGCTGCAATAATAATTGGCTATTGGAATTGTTTTATAAAAGGATTACAATTACTCGATGTTTGATCACCCTTTCGAGCGTACAATCTGCTTCAAGTCGCATTACGTATTTAAGTGATACATGCAACAGAAATTCGAACGATAGAGAACACAATAACATAATAATCCCATTATTACATCGCTGATATCATATTCCGAAATTATCCCGAGGATGCTCGCGTTCTCGCGAGCAATATAAATTCTACATTTTTTATAAATTTTATGATACGCTGAACACATGATATCGAATCGAGTTTCGATAGGTGGAATTACCTGTGAACGGTAATTATTTTCGCAAAACACTCGCTCGCGCAATATATTTGTTTACTCGCGCAATTTTTTGCGCTATAAAAAATATTATTAGAAAGATTTATCATCAGGTCACTGCTCGGATATAACATTTTCGTCGTTTAAGCGAAAAAATGGAATTTTCTGTACCGAGAACGGAGCGGGCTTTCCGCGTATAACTTTAAATTTGCGCGCAATGAAATGTAAAAAAAAAAAAAAAAAAAAACACAACGGTGAAATGCGGCACAAATGTTGTAGTATACGTGTTGTTTTGTACGTGCCGCAATAAGAGCGCTTGAAATAGTTGCATAACACGTTTAAAAAAAAATAGCATTGTTTTGTCATCATATATCTTTTTCGAAATATATATAGTGACACACGCGCGAATCATTCTTTGTTACCGGAGCCCAGTTTGATTTAAAGCAAATATGTACTTTCTGCGGTTCACAATCGTCAGTGTTCGATATGACGTTTGTGAAAACGACGGCTAATTTAATATAAATTGCGCGCGTCAAGTAATAAGACAGATAGCGGTACAATATTTGGTTTTGATCTGGCTCGATAGTGATTGTTGGAATATCATCAGCTCTCGATTGCTTTTGTTGTACTTCGCAATTGAGTTCTTCGCCTGCGGCTCCCCTGCGGATCGGTGGTTCCACTGCACTCGAAAGATCGTTATCGCTTTGTACAACCCCCCGCTTTGCATAAGAGAATTAACATTATCCGCCGATTGATTTTGCGCTTACAGTATGACTCGCTTCAATTATGTGCACTCGCGTGTTTGCGCTGGCCAAATCTACCGTGCAACGGCGAGGCTTTTCATCAAATAGTCCAGAAAAAAAAAGGAATGCAAGTTTTATTAATTTCCGTTTAATGTGACGTGTGGAATCCCGTGCGCGTGTGTGTCTCGTGTATTTATTCTCATTCTGTTTGTTACAAAAATTATCGTATTTTGACTATTTGTGTGTTTCACAATAATTGACAAATTACTGTCAATTATTATGAATTCTCATTCATCACAAGCAACTCACATAGCTTTTTGGTCGGATTACTTTGTAAAGAGATAGACAATTTATACAGTGTTTGACTTCCCTTCCACGCATGACACAAGTTAGTTAGGTACCAACATTATGTGAGCTATCATAACGAAAATGCGTTCAAAACCCTTCATTGGTCACTCGCAGCCAATTATGTCATGATGTATATACACTCACACACGTGCTCTCTCGTATATTATAATATAACAAATAAAGTGTTAAAGCTCGTCCAGCCGCGTCTATTCGCAAAACTGCATGCAAATGATATGTGACTTGCGTCACTATAAATCATATTACACTTGATAAGCATCGCGCGATGTATCTTTGTTAAAGAAAATTGATTGCATTTTTACTCCATTATAACCGCTGCTCTCTATTATTAATTTGTTTCAACAGTGAAATTATTAGAGAAATGACACGCGCTTCTCACTATACTGCCAGAGAGTATCTTCAGCGTATACACGTTTTTCGAGAGGATATATTTCGTCGCCGTTGTTTTCTCTCAGATAAGTGAAAATTTACCGCGTTGGAAACATTTTTCGTGTCTCTGCGGTGTGAAAAATCCACGCGCGTCCTCTCTGCCGTCGAAAAAGAACGAGGATTAGTAGCCGCGGGACATTTTGCGCGGAGTCGTCTATCTGATCATCCTCAAAAACGGATCTCTCCGTTGTAAGGGATGCGCATCCTCGCTTGCTCGCCGCGAGCGGTCAGTTCTGTGCGAGTGCGGGAGCAGGGGGGTGTGTGGAGGACCCGGGGTAGGTTTGTGCAACGTGTGTGATTACGTTGGCAATTACTCCCACCCTCGAGATCGAGGCAGCCGCCCTTTCCTCGCCCGCCTTCGCTCTGTCGGCCTCGCCCGACGGCGGAAGGGTTGTAACTCGTTATTAGCGAGGAACGGCAGCAACGGAGAGAGAGGTGATTACAGCCCCCGAAGTAGATTCGCCGACGATGATAAACGCGAGTCCTGCAGATCCGATCGCGGGCCCAACCCGTTCCACCCTTTCGCTCTCTTCTCCTCTTCCTCTTCGCACTTTCTCTCCTATTCTGCGCGGCTTCCTCTCTATCACAGCAGTTTTCTAAGCACGCTTTCACACTGATTTCTTCTCTTGCTCATTCGACCATCTTGATTAGCGATCTGCGAAGCTTCTCTAAAAATAACAAACCAGCCTTTCTTTTTCCCACGTCTTTTTGCGCTAAAAACGTTTTTCTGATAATAATTTATATTCGCGCCAGACTTAGAGCTTCGGCAACGAAGCAGGAAAAGAGAGATAAGAAGATAGAATTAGATTACAAAGAGAGATATAAGTAATTTTCGATTTAACCTTCGGCATTTAGTCACGCACATCAAAGGTGAAACTAGAGTAACAAAAAACTCTATGAAAAAATTCATTACGAATTTACGAGACATTGATGGAATACACCAGCGCAAATGATTATGTGTGATAAAGAATAATATTTGTGTTCTACACGCAGACAACGTAAAATTTCATGATGAAATATTCAACCATTTTCCGCTATTTCAAAAAAATCGCGAAAGCGAAGTAGAAAGTAACGTCTTCTGTTGCAAAATTGCAGATTTGCGAAAGTTACGCATCTATGTTGAACGCGTCTGTATTTTGATCCTATGCTCGTTACGCGATTTAGCAGTGTAACGATGAAAGATTTTGATACCTATCTCATAGCACACACCAACGCGCGGGGAAATCCGGGAAACCGAATGAATCAGAAAAAAGAGAGAGAGAGCGAAAGATGGGGCGGAGGTCAATAAGAAAGAAAAGTCCTCGAGGAACATCGGTTGGACCGAAAGAAAGAACGAGACTGTAAGAAATAGGGGAGAAGTAGATAAAGAGAAAGAAAGTAGATCTCTCGAGCGGATTCTTTCATATACCATCCAAGTCCGAGTTCCGACGAGAACGCGCCATAGAAAAGCCCTGAAGAGCCCTCTAAAAATGACTACGTCCCTCACCGCGCGCGCACCGGAAAGGTATTAAGGGGAGAGGTGAGAGTAGGCAGGAGGGTTGGTGGTGACTGCAGCAGCACGCTGCGCTGAGTGCAGAGCGCGACGGTAGCCGTACGCGTGGAACGAAAAGATAACGCAATTTATTTCAGGCTTTATTCATCCTCTTTCATTCTCTTCTCTCGCTCGCGCCGTACGGTCCGGTCGGTGTGTAGCGGAGCAGCAACGAAAATTCTTTCCGCGTCTTCTTTTTCATTCTGCTTCACTTTTCCCTTCTTTCTGTTTTTCGCGACGCTTACCTCGCTCGGTCTCTTTATCTGCCGTCACCGCCGCCAATATTGACGCCGATATCTACGCCCGTCTCGACGAAGAATTATTTTTTAATGTGAGCGCGCGCTGTTCGAGACGTTATCGCGAACAACGTATTCAACGGATATGAAGAAATCCGTGTTGAGTACCGCGGGGTAAAATCAATAACGGATAATCTTTTTTCGATAATCTTTCTTTTTCGCGAAAGAGCACGAAATAAAAATAGGTCTCTCCGGAACCGGAAAGCAAAAAGCTTTTATTTTTTTCCCTAACATTAATGATTAATACTGAGTAAAAAAAATTGATACGCACGTGTCTGAATTTGTATCTGCGAGGCAACCGCGTACGTCAAATGCAGTGGAGCGCGCGCTTTCTCTCTCTTTCTCTCTCTCTTGCTGTATGTGTACGTGTACGTACGTGAAAACGCCAGAATAAACAATCAAATCGAGGCATTAACGCAATCGACCAGTCGAAACGCTTATTATTATTGTTGAGGTCGGTCCGTGACTGTTGCAATATCGAGCGCGCGCGAACTGAGAGAGCTGTCAACCGTGCGACAGAGTTGGTCGCGCTATAATTCGCTTTTCGACCGGCAGTCTCAATTCGTTTCATGCCGCTGTTATACGGTACCGGCATTACAAATGCCAACACTGTTTCACGCGACCCGACTTTGACATCGCCGCGCCTATATACTTGTAACAAACGTTGCTTCCAAACCCAAATATCTCGATGGGTCGCAGAGAATTTTTAATCGCATTTTATCGCTCGGCGATTGTGCCGCGCGACGGGATATTTAAATATGAAATTTAACACATGCACATTGACAC
Source organism: Pseudomyrmex cubaensis (assembly GCA_014825685.1). Taxonomy (NCBI): domain Eukaryota; kingdom Metazoa; phylum Arthropoda; class Insecta; order Hymenoptera; family Formicidae; genus Pseudomyrmex; species Pseudomyrmex cubaensis. The sequence continues at coordinate 12,614 of QVOA01010381.1, read as the reverse complement.
GTAGCAACGTTTCGTGTTCGTCGACCCCCCTTTCGTGAATTATTTCAATCTCAATTTATCATATGAAAAGAGCTTGATTGACATATACCAGTCAAAATCAATTTTGAATCCGAAAATTTGTGGAATGTGTACCCAACGTTTTCATGCCCGGAAAATGTGTGTGTGTGTGTGTGTGTGTGTGTGTGTGTGTGTGTGTGTGTGTGTGTGTGTGTGTGTGTGTGTGTGTGTGTGTGTTGTCGGTGGACTCGAAGGAAAGAGAGACGTGGATATACAGAAATATATCTTCTATATAAAAGTGGACTTCTCTCCGTTGCGATAAATCGCATGTTATAGAATATCCGACCTCTCTTTTTCGGAGAAGGAGAGTGACTTCTCCGGTGGAACGGGTTATGGCTTTGTACGACTTGACCAATTATGGGAAGAGGATATCGTGCTACCAATTAAGCAAGTTCATAGTTCGCTCTGAGAAACTATCAAGAAGCTCATGTTCGTACTAACTAAGAATGGCGGGAAGGGCGACGTAAGGGAAGGAGAATGATGTTTCCACTTCGTGCTTCTGATACGTGACCCACGGAGTAAACCCGATCCAAATCTGGTACAACTGCGCGATGCATTAGTCTAATGAGCCTTTAACTAAATTGAACTGTCATACTAATAGAACTGTTTACGGAGTTCGGCGCGATTCGCCGTTGTTGTAACAACTGTCAAACTCTTCTCTCTTATTAAAGTTTTAGATATACGTATATACAATATACATATATGTATGTTTAATATCGTAATGTTTGGTTCTTTTCTCTCTCTTTTATGTGACATAATAAAGTGTTTTCGAACGTAATAATAAATTAACAAATGTAGATCGACGAACGGTCAACAGTTGTTATCTATTAACTCAAACAATTTTTTTGAGTCCCGTAAACGTACCTATATTGCGATTAAAGTATGCGATAATCAAATTCCGCGAAGGAAACGGTCGTGTAAGTGTGACGGTGAGAGCGGATACAATAAATGGAAGGGATAAAAAAAAGGAGAGAAATATAGATAGAGGCGCTCGGGAAGAGGGTTGATTAATGAGAAGGGCGTGACGTGGCGGTGCGCCGCGCACCAGCCACGCTTTGCCCCATTTCATCTCCGCTTTCACCCTCTCTTACGTCGCTCTTTTGGATTCTCTTTTTGCTTCCTTTCTTTTTCTCCCTCTGCTTCGTCATACCTATGTTATACTTACTTTGTCAACGAAACTTTCCTCCCCCTCCGCGCCATACACATATACTCACCTTTTTTCCGCTTCTTTTCCTCGCGCCGTTTCATCCAGACCAGCTGATATTTCTATTTCAACCTTCGTTGCTCTCCCGAATTTTCACATTACCACACTTTCCCGCAATTACGTTCCGCGACGCTGCTCTCTTCCCGCAACCTCTTTGCTCTCTCCCTCCCCAATTCCGCGGTTGCAAACGATTCCCTCGAATTCCTTCTCGACTAGTCGTTCATTCACGTTTGTCGGTTTATTAGACAAACGAGTCGGAAAGCAACGGGTTATTATCGAGGCCGACACCGCGGGGATTGGGGCGTCTCTGAATTTTCACCACGACGGCACCCCGTTCGCGTTCTCAGAACTGTTTCTCCGGTTGACTACCCTCGCTTTCCATTTAATTCCGCACCCTCTCCTCTTTCTCATCGGCTCAACTCGCAACTGAGTAGCGAAGTACGGGCTCGCACGCACCTGGCAATCTTCGATCAGAATTCGTTCGGCACAAGGGCGAAGTGAAATTGCAATTTTGATTGCTGTGCGTGTCATAATTACTAGCTGACCAATCGGACATCAGCATTGAAAATGTTTATTCGACAATGTTGCGCAGCAACAAGTTTATGCGAACTAAAAAGATCGATGCGACCGTGCCGCACAACATGTCTAAATATTGTTAAGGAGATGCCTGCTAGATAGATGCTCGCAAATTCGCAACTGTTCTCGCGAATTCGATTACCGGCAAGTAGTATCGGCCGCGTGCTGTGTGTGTGATCGATACTCCGGGGAGTCCGGGAAGTTTGCACAATGCCCAGGGGCGCTCGCGAACGGGCACTTTCGGTTTCGAGAAGAGTGTATTGTCGTGTCGAGGTCCGGCGAATCCGCAAGCGGAACAGACGAGTTCCAAACATGTCAATTCTGTTAAGAGCCGCGACCGAGGCGGTCGAGTATGTGCGCATACACACCCGGTCTGACCCCTCTCCCCCTTCCCGTTCTCACTCCTCTTCTCACCGCTGCCGCCAACTCCTGACAGACACGGAAGACGGTTTCACACATCGGATAAAAGGTACTTGAAACGCGTCAGCAGGTTCTATCCCACGCGATGATCGTGCCTTGACCGAAGAGAGCGACAGCGAGAATGGGAGACATTCGATCCTCCGTCCCCCTTCCCCTTTCTGTCTCGTGTTACTTTGTCCTGAATTTCGTCGTCGTCTGCAGCTTCAATCGGAAACAGTTTTCATTCAGCGTAATCAAGAAGTATCTCTTTGCCACGCAGTAAAAAGAATAGACGTTCTTTCGAGGAAGATTGTCCATTGTACGAGTGACTTATCTAATTTCGCGTCGACGCGCGATTTCCTTACGAACCCTACGTGGAACAGAATGTCGCAACGCGCGTCTCTCGCTGTCGACATTATCTTGGACAATTTGTTGAACTCAAACAAAAGCTCTTGACGTAATGTGCGCGTTTCTTTGCGCACATTATTATATTATTATCCGCAAAATCTATTTGATCGCTCGCGTCATGCACCGAGCGCGCGAGAAATGTAACTCATTTTTCAGTGCCGCGGTACGCAGCAGCGAGATGGATTGTCGGAAGCTAAAAAGGGCGCTTTTGCAATTGAAATTACCGCGATGGAGAATATTTTCGCTGCGCGGGTGCGCTGCACCTCGCCTCGGGCTCAAGGGATTAAAATAATAATAACGTTGGAAATTGGACACGGTCCGCGGCGACGGTACCCTCGTAATCTTTGGCGGCCATATGCCGGTGTCAGCTGGAACGAAGCCAGACGAATGTAAAAAATGATCGCCGCGTCTAATCTGCCATTGTGCGGAGTGAGTTGGGGCCGCTGCGCCGCACACACACACACAAGTTCTATAACTTTATTCAATTGCAACGGCTCCTCTCTTTATGGTTTCGCATTTCCGCGCGATAGGGAGAGATCCTGCGGTCCAAAATGTTCGTTCCGCACGTGGCAGTCGGGATTCCGCATGGTTGCCGATAAGACGCGCTGCATAAATCCGCCGTAAAGATCAGCTGCGAACACGAGAAGACGATTTCGCGCGCGGGGGGCTCTCGTATTATAATAACATTTCGATCCGAGCTTGAAATTGTGCGGCATGTCGAATCCAAAGTTCTCCAAAAATAACCAGCTGCGCCATCGAGAATGCCATCTCACGATTTTACATCGACGTATATAATCCCGAATTGACTTTTCTTCGCGCGAAGAACAAGATTGCACGCCGATTTTTCTAAATTCAACAAAAATCGATTTCGAATCGCGGTTTGCAGAGAACCGATTGATTTCAAACATTATTACGATATACATATAGTGTGTCTTCTTTCAGACGCTCGGAGTTTCGTTCTGTTTTAGGAATTCTGCAATTTTCAGCAAAAATGACAAAATGATATGAATGTTTGTCGAAATGTAACACATTTTTCTGAACGACTTTGATTTATTGCATTATTTTGTTTAATTACATTGGCTCTTTTTTTCATGACGCAGAGCAAAGTTAGATAATGGAATTGCTTATTCAAAATATAGAGCGAGGATTAAATATAAAATGCCCGATAAAAGTGTTTTCCGGTTTGTTTGTTCGAACAAACTCTTAAAGCACGTTGATGAGATACCCCCGGCAAAGTAACGTTGCAATACATGTCTAACGAGTTTTTCAGAAAGTCGGATTATTTATTGTTTGGACCGAAACCGGATGCTCTGCAAACAGCGATTAAGGGCTTTCAGGGAAAATGCATTTAGATGCAAAAACGTGTACACAAGACTCCGGAATTGGAGCATGACGCGAGCATACATAGAGAGGATTTAAAGAGCGAATCATCCTCTCGTTACATATTGAAATCTATAAAGTTTCGTCGCATTTAAATACGGTATTAACGATGTATATACACGGTCTGACTATAAACGATACTTGCGCTCGAAAATTTATCTCTCTCTCTCTTTCTCTTTGAGATTTTAGTTAATAAATTTACACTGATGTTTGTTCAACACAAATTCTCAAAAGTTCAACACAAATTCTATCTTTTGCTTTTTGGTTTAACAATTTGATTAACAGTTTAATAGCATAGCAAATTCTCACATAAGACAACTGCACGCAAAGCGTGATGTACGCGCAAAATTGTGCGTAATTATGAAAAATAACTCGGATAAGCCTTTTGGCTTTCGAAACGACAAAAGAGACGATACTTTACACGTTTGCACGTCTATATATATATTTGTGATGACACAATGGCTTCTCCTGTTACCGCGCGCGACCCTCTCGTGGCGTTCTCTTTTTTTTTTTTTTTATCAGATATAATGGCCACGATAGCAAAGCTTCGTAACGATTTCGCGGGTCGTTGTTGCCCTCGGTGCGCTTAATTAAGAAATACTGTAAAGGTATTAGAACCGTTGCCGGAACCACCGAATTCAAATGGATGGTTTCCGCAAGTAGGGTCGTTAGGGCGGTTATCACGCACCGTTAACAAGCTCGATTAGCGATTGTATCGTCCCTCGAAGCTCACGGCGCGCGGTTGCGCACGTTCTTATATACGGACGCGCGGCGTTGTAAGTAATTTACGATAAGTAAGTGTGTTTGCCGTGGTAAACGCACCGCGTTTGGCGGTAAATTACACGACGGTAAATATTTGACGGGGAGGAGGGTAGTACTTCAGCGCGTATATATATATGTATATATGTGAATATATATACGTGTGTATTATATACGCGTGTACGAGGGCGCCATACGCTTCTCCCCGGCGCATCAATATTGAGCGATTAATTATTTATATTATGTGTGTACCGTATAATTAATTAAGCAAATGTTGGCACGCGACGCAATCGAAAACAATGTAACAATTAATCGAATAATTATGAAACGGTGAAATTACAAAACCGTAGAAACTCTTAATTGCGGTGACGCTGTTTAACGAAGCGACCCCGGCCGGCGAGGAGCGATTGTGTAAATTAAAGCGACGACACAAGCCCGAGTTACATGCATCTCGGGCGCCCGCCGAGAATATCATCTCACTATTTGCTGAATGAACGACGCGAAAGTCGTTACCACGAGACGTATTATTACTACAACTCAGAATGTGTAGTGCCGGCGCTTAACAAATGACGCGCGTGCGGCAAACGGGACGAACTGTGCGTGCCGTATAAATAGAAAATCCTGTGCGTATCTCGCGACGGTACGGTTTGCTCCATTAATTGTATCGCGCGGCCAATTTTATCGCGGATCGAGAATAGAGGCGGGCGCTCGCGACGGGACGCAACAGTTGAATTAACTCGGATGCGCGACAAGCGGCAGGTGCAGCTGTCATCTTTCGTACACAACGCGCGGAAACAGCTTTATTACGACGATAAGATCGGAGTAATAAGATCTCTTATGTGGAATTGCGCTCGAGATGGATTGGCAAGAAGACGCGCGCGAACAGCTGCATTCGCGAGTGACTATAAATTCCGAAACCCCTCGAGACACACACACGTACACACGATCTCGCCTATCCGGGTTGCCGATCTAATGAGCTACGATGGCGCATCGGTTTTGAATAAGTCCGACATTAGAGGGACCCGTGGCGCGTAACGCAGAGATAAAGCGAGATCACGTTTTTGCATTCCCCGCGTGCGCGCGTTTACGCTCGTGGCGGAGAAGAGAGAACATGCGAAGGGTTGGTTAGTGCGTTGAAGATAGACAAGTGGAGAGAGTGGCGAAAAAGGACGAGACGAGAAGAGGGTAGGGGGAGACAAAGGATAGATGCGGAGAGGAAGAGTGGCTCTGTTCCAGAGTAAGAACCCCTTTCATTCGACGTCAGTCCCTCCTGATACCGTATAAAATATAGTATTGTTCGCGCTCTGTTAGTCCAGAGTGGGACGAGTATATTTAGAAAGGGGCGGCTTTCTTTCATATGTTAAACAGATCAGTGTCGATGAGATATAGAGAGAAGGAGAAGAAGAAGCGAAGATGGCAAGAGAACCCTCTTCGCCTGGCTCTTTTTTTTTTTTGACTTTCCGGTGTTAGCTGTTTGTCCATGAATTTTCACGTGGCTTGACGTGCGAGTGACAAACGTACTCGACGTTATTATATTTGAGGCAATGTTCATCTGAGTAATGTCTTATTGTCAGTTTTTTTCTTTTTTTTTATCGAAAAATGGCGAAGAGGCAAATTGTGGTACGGGTGAAATTTTCAACAAACTTCTCTCGCAAACGTCTGAAAAGAGTCTTTAAATGTTTCGTTCTGAGATTTGTCTCGAAGCGCGAACTCTCTCTTTCTCTCTCTCTCGGCGTTTATACCGGAGACAATTGCAAAAGTTCTCACCGCAGCTGCCTCGTTCGCTAATATTAACTCACGACTCTTTCCGCGAAGAGCGCGTTGATCTTCGACATTTTCCGCGGCGCGGATTTCAACGGATCCGCGCGCGCCCGATGGAACGAAAATGTCGGGCGCGCGCGTTACGTGCCGTGTAATTCCGACGAGTTTACAGTAGAGATAAGTCAGAGTTGACTTTAGCCGGATTACTGGCGCTGCAGGGTCGGACGGGAGGAAAAGGAAGAGGTGTAGGAGGCGCGGTCGGGGGAAAACGACCGCCTTACTATCCGACCGTTATTATAAAAGTCATAATGAAAATCTAACGATCCGCGCAGCGGCAACGGCCGCGACACCGCGCTTCCGCACGGCGCGGAAAATGAATTTCACTCGCGACATCGTGTTTAATCCCCTTATTTACTTTTGCTTTCAGAACACGTGCGGGAATTCAGCTGCGGAATGCTGTACTACAGGACGCTCTACTTAGACAGTAAGAGGGACGCTCTATATGTCGGTGCTATGTAAGTATAACTTTTTTCCCGGTTCCCGTAATAAAATGTCACGGCATGAAAATCCCCGGGAAAAGTTGCGACGTTCCCTCGTCAAAGCCCCGAGGACAGCGGTATTACGTCAGCGGACGACGCGGCGGTTGTACGAACATGTGTGTGTCCGTGTGACGTGCCACGTCGCGGATTTTTACGATTGCTGTGATTAAAATTCTAGTACGCGCGCGGAGCGAGAGATCGTGCCGTTTGATTGAATTTTCCGATGTCATCGAATAATCGGATAATCCGAACTTTGAGGGATTACCGTTACACATGTGTGGGAGAGATATCGGCTTTCGGGATAATAATTATCATCGTTGTAAGCGATAGAGAGCGATATGGAACGACACCTCGTCGTTTTCGCGGTTTAAAAAAAGAGACGGAAAATTTCACACAATATTTCACGTTTTGTTGTACGCAATGTCTAAACTCGTGCGCGCGCGCGCGCACGCGTGCAATTATATTTTTATTTAATTCTCTCTACCTTTGTTATTATATTGTTCCTTATATAAAACCGCAGGTTTATTTACTGACCTGTTTCGCTTCGCGGATTATGATCAGAATCCTTTCACTCTAAATGTTTCACTTTGCGCAGAAAAGCAATTTACTCGGGACCTTTGAGCTCTCTCTCTCTTTGCGAAGAAGAGAGAACGCGCGGACGAGAAAAGCAAACACATGATATAAATCGAAACTGACGATTTTCTTGATAATTATGACTGTCGAGAAAATGAAAAACACGTTGTGTCAATAAAGATCGAAGTTAATGAAGTTTCTGTTTTATCTTTTAAACTCACATAGCTCCCCAGAAACATCTTATCGCATTTAAATATAGTTTCTCAATTTACATCTCGACGTTTTGTTATTAATTTTTTACGCAACATTGTACGGGTTGTTAAATTTTCGTTTCTCTCTTACTATTTTTTGCGGGTATTTTTTTCTTTTCTTTTATTGATACATTTATAGCTATTACAATTGAAAGATTTTCAAAATAAAAATTTTCTTGCGCTCCGCCTTTCTTAATAAATCGTTAAATCGATCGATTGCTCTCTGTGTTCGCGTGCAGAGTATCCGGTTATTATTTCTTCGACGAGAGATGACTGGTGAAGGCTGAAGAGACCCGACCCTATGCTTTCCCCGAAGTCTCGATACAGATTGCGGACGGAGGAAGGTCGCATCATTATCTCGGCGGAGTATTATTTCTTGATTCGGTTCTAGAACCGCGCGCCACCCTTGGCGACCATCAACTAACGTTCGCCGCTCCTCCGTTCCCCGCGTCCTCCTCTTTTGTGTGTTGCCTCCCTTCCTCTTAATTTGGTAAATGCCAGCAAAATGCTACGAAGCCCCGGTAATGGAGACGCAACGGGGATGGTCCTCCAATGCTCGCGGATACGGAGAAATCCCTAGCCAGACGCTTGTTTAATTCCTTTGTGAGACGGGGCGGATCGTCTTACGGAGATTTTCTTACAATTCCAGCTACAAATATGCGAATATATGTTTTTTTTTTGTCGGCGAGACGAGACGCGTTTAATTTGACTTTCGGCTGCTCCGAATATTCAAAATTTTGCGATATAAACGCGGTAATAATAGCCATGTTTGTTATTTATATAATTAATAGTTGACAAGTATATGTGACATGGTTTAGCACTTACCTATAACAAAAATAAGCTACCATTTGTGTCATGTCTTTTCTCTTTAATTTTTGAGCGCAGACATGAGAAATCAAATTAAAGAAACGATGTGAATCGTGTCTCGCGTGACAGAAAACAAATAAAACAAATAAAGCGTGTAAAAAGCTTCTGCTTTTAAAATAACTTTGTGTGCTTTTTTCCTTTCTTCTTTTTCTGTCTTTTTTAACGGAATGTGTGTGTCGCCATATGAGGCGGCAAAAAAAAAAAAAAAACGCAGTTACGACAAATTGCATTTCTCAAGAAAAGCGGCTACTTCGAGTTTAAACTGTTTCCTGGCTTCGTTCCACGTGCTTGGATCGCGTGCTGTGTCGTATCGTTTATACGTAACTGTGCCTACAAAACTGCAGTATTGAATAGAATTCCGATCAGAAACTCTCGCGTAAAGGAAATCGCTTCGACGATGTTTCCACGTCAGTGACGACGGACGGATTGAGCTTTGTGATTGCAAAAAACGTAATTTTTAAGTTGTCTTGTGTGCGATCTTTCGTACACGTCGATCAAAATCGCGTGACTCGCTCGCGCATGATGAAAAGAATCTCGCGCGATTCTCTTTGCAATGTCCCTTCTCCTCGCGTAGCCGCGTTCTTCTTCATCGTTTTTTCTTTTTTCGTTATCGCGCGCAACGATCGATACAAGCGCGCGCGTGCATCGTTCCTCGTTAATTAGAAAGGTGATAGCCATTAATTGTAGTTTGAGAATCGGCAGCCGCGTTGTGGTTCGCTCCGCAATTAAGGTACGCTAATTGAACGCTTCCAATTATCAAGCCGGCGGCGGCCGTGCTCTCCCCGACGTACGAAAAAAATATCAGCCTGCTTATATATCCCGCGTCGGCACGTCTGCCGCGCGTCTAGCCGGGATAAAAATTCGTCGATCACATATTTTCGGTCTTGTTCGGCCGGTTCACCTTTTTACCCTCTCGTGTCCTCCGTAGACTTTCTATTGTGCTTCGGCGACAATTCGGACGGAAAAAGCGACTCTCACAGACGGGGATTAACACGTCGCATGCAGTCGCGCGATCGGGTTTTTCCCCTAATTGTCTCCGGTAACCGTTGCCGGAAAACGCGCCGAGAGATTTTGCCGTTCTCTCTCTCTCTCTCTCTCTCTTTCTCCGTCAAACGGTCGCTGAAACAACCGTGGAAAAGCTCGAGGTGTAGCGCAGAAAAGTGAGTTACGGGAGTCGCGCGCGCGAACGACTCTCGGCGAGAGAGAGAAAGAGGTGAAAACGGCCACGAGCGTTTGCGGCGTTGTAGAACCAACCCCGGCGTGGCAATTGAGCTTTTCTCTCGGACACTTTCAACGATGTTAGCACTTCGGATGTCGTATATCGATTTGGCGGATTACTCGTCCGGACTACTAGCCCGGGGTAAAATTGTATAGAAGAATTAGATTAGATCTCGCTAAATCGCGCGCGGTGTGCACCTCGTCCGTTTCCATATCGCGTTCTTTCTTTCGTTCTCTTTCTCTCTCGCGCGCGAACTTATTTCCTACGTAGAATGACATATTATTAATGTCGGTGCTGCACTGCGGTTTTCTGAAATACGGAACGCGAAGGTATTCCCGTTGTGTATCCACCTCGTTGATTTATATCCGGAATTATTAAAATCGTTCTATTATGTTAAACCCGCATCCACTCGTGGAGATATATGTATGTACATATACTACATCTCCTTCCCGGGGGTAAATAGCACTGTGGCAAACGCGACTTTCCCGGCTCGCGTCATGTATTCCCCCGAACCGGAATCCGCGGGCGTGGAGGAGGCGAGGGACGGATCTTGACGCGCTCGGATAATGCACCCCGGGTCAGAGCTGTCCGTCACGCTCAACCACAAATTCAGACAACGACGCTTTTCGGATTTCGCCCGGCATTCGTGAAGCTCCTTCTCGCTCGCGGGCGAAAATGTCGGTATTACATGAGTAAAACCTCCGGCATATATACGACACGCGCGAAAGCGCACCGCAGCGTTGGTTGTTATTCCGGGCTGCGCGACCTATTTTAAACAGGAACGCACGTCAGCACGTATGGTATTTCGTGCGCTCTCTCTCTCTCTTTCTCTTTCTCTCTTTCTTCCTTTCTTTCTTCATTGTAGGAAATTTTGCAAATACGGTATAATAAATCCTTAATTAACTCTTCGTCCTTATTTTCAGAATTAGCGATAAAATCCCTCGCCTGAAAATTTTCACCCCGCGGTACAAGCCTGTCTTTAGTAGTTTAAGAAATTGCCGTACGATCTCGCGCAAACTGCTCGAGATTTTAATTAAACTTTCCACCGGAAGTCCTTAAGGCGATGTAAAATGTTAAATTGAACCGAATTCTTTTCCCCGATTTCCCGAGGTAACACTTTCTTTATTTCAGAAAATGTTCCACTTTTCGTGCAATCGTGTCAATGAGATCTTAATGAAACTTTCTTACGGAATGGTTTTTAGTCGGAGCAAAGTAATTTCTCGGCTTGATTACGCACTACTTTTATTTTGGCCGATCGAGGTTTTTTCGAGCGGCCCGACTGTTGTCGATGATTTCGCAGCAATCCGCCGCTAATTCTTTTGCACGTCGAGTTTCCCCTTCTATAAATTACTTTTCCTACGAATTTTTTCTTCCTGCAGGCACGAGCGACGCCGACGTGCCGGCACGCAGACGATCTCTTGCCGTTTCTCCTTCACCACCCTCCGCGCGTTTTCTTTCCACCTGCCGAGCCCTTTAAAAGTTCGCCGAGACGAAAGTTCGACGCGAACGGATTCCAAAGCGCGGATTTGTTTTTCCACGTTGGTATTTACTTTTTCACGGCGCGATGCACCGAATGAATGAAAAAGGAGAGTCGCTGAGGGATAGAGTCTCCTCTCCCCTCGGTCCCTCTCGCTCTCTTTTTCGCGTTCCTTCTCGTTTTTTTTTTTCTACGTTCCGCGCGTGCATTCCGTCTGACTGCGTATTTCTATTGAAAGGCGATGATGAATGGCTATTGGGATAAAGTTATGCGGCGCGCCGGCGTTAATGTTGCGAAACATTTGAAAACTGGGTAAATTCGATTTACGATCCGACGCCCAGCGGCGCGTATACCTTTCACGTATGATCGAGCGCACCACCTCAGATTGCCGTGCGATAGTCGCCGGGAGATTTATATGAAAATCCTCACGGGGAACTGTTTCGTGTGTTCTTTGCACTGCGAGGAGTGGCTGTTCTGTATTGATCAAAATTCATAAAATATCATTCCGCACATCGAAACGCGAAATTAACGTCGCGTGATCGATCAATGCAAAATTATATCTTCGTATTATTTAACACGAGATTGTGTCTAATCGTATCATCGTGTTCTATTTACTTCGATCAACAATTTCAATTTGCGTCATATTTTATTCGCGACTAAAATCGACTTTACGTCGGTTATCAACGAATAAATAAACGACAATGTAGAACTCGGCCACAGAGGAGCGACCTATCTCACTTCTCCCGCCGTTAGTTTCCTCCTCTTTGCACCCTCATAGAAATTCCGTGTCGTTTGCGAACGTTCGCCGAAGGGCCGTAAGCAAAGTGCCGCGCCGTTACACAACCGTACATAACCGTAGCGAGATAAGGTAGGGTCGAGTCACGGAGAGTAATGCATCTCGCAGAGACGTCGGGAATGAAAATTTACCCCCTCCTTACCCTCTCTTACGACCCTTTCGTCTATCGCGACCACGCTTAATTCGGTCCCGTTACGCTAACACGAAACTTTCCTCTTTCTGCTTTCAGGGACAAGATCTTCAGGCTAAATCTCAGCAACATCAGTCATTCCAACTGCGAGGTGAGTTGTCCAAGAGCTTTTATACATTCCGTTCTCCGCGCTCGCCGCATATTTAGCGCGCTAAATA